>JAXGGA010001414.1:0-154570 GCA_038373865.1 Uloborus plumipes
GTAGTTGCCTTGGGATAATTCCTAATACTAGAGATCAGCACTTGCTTGCATGGATGAAACGCTATCAGGGATATCCCACGTGTCTTCCGAACAACTGGGATTTAAAAATTGAGAGAGTTGTGTCTGTGATTCTTCCTCTGTCCTTTTAATAAGACCAAGTAAGCAAATGTAAGTTGTTTTTATTTAGTAATAATCACTTATAGTCTACATAGTTTATTTTGGTTTAATACATTAATCAGTCTGTGCTTAAGCCAAGGTTCGCACTTACCCCTTCTTAAATGTAAGATGAGACATGTGCGTCCAATAGCGTTGTTGTAAGTGCGTACCCCTGTGATTTTCTTTAATTCTATTTGTATGGTAGATCGTTAGGTGACCTGAGTGAACAATTCGTTTTTTTTTCCTTCTTTTTTTTTTTGAACAAATACAGTTTTAAAATATTTTTCTTATTAGAATCAGCAGCAGTAAGAAAAAACACAAAATAAAGAGCAAAAAAAAAAAGAAAATAATTGATCATGATATGATACTTGTACTTTTTTTTTCTTGTACATTGAAATAGTTTTTCGCAAGGTGTTCTTAATTTTCTTAAATATAATTTATTCATTACTCCACCTACGTTTTTTGAATCAGTTGGTTCCTTATTTAGTGTTTCACTTAATTTCATTGCTTCATTTGTCATTCTGGTTTAAATTAAGTATAGCTCATGATCGCTATTTTCAACGAAAAATGTACTAACTGATATTTAAAAGCCAATATATTTCAGAGGTAATGAATAAAATTGAAATTTTATTCCGCATTCAATGTAAATATAAATACTTGATGGAAATGACGTCGGATTTATAATAGGCTTATAAAAGAGTTATAAGCAAAATTAAAGGTGAATGACGAGAGTCGGACTTTCCACGTAATGGTACACACTTGCCTCATCATAATGGTACGCACTTGTTCCGCATAATAGTACGCATATGCCTCATGATAGTGGTACGCACTTGCCCCATCATAATGGTACGCACTTACCCCCACCTTACTTTAAAGAAAGGGAAAGTGCGTACCGTCATATAAACAAATTTTAGTTAGAGTATTTGATCGAAATACCCCATGTATGTTATTAGTAGCTGTTACTCAAAAGAAAGAACTTGCATTTCTTGACTTCAGTTGCTTGGTATGACTACAAGAGAAACTGAAACAAAACCTTCTCAATCTTTACTTTAGAGTTTCTTTGCAGACATTTAAGTTGTCTCTGATTGTGTTTCGTCTATTGAATCCAGGCCTGAGTTCTACCTATTGAAATTATCATTAGACAGTTATCTAACATAGTCGATGTGTTGCAGAAGCCATTTCAGGACAGTGTTCATATAATTCCCAGTGGACGCACTTAACCCGTGGACGCACTTACCAGAACTCACCCTACTAAATTTTAATCCTATTCATTTATTTTAGATAATATTGCACTCTTATATTCAGAACACACCAAGTATTGTAAATACAAAGATATTTCTTAATATGGTTTCGCATTGCTGAAACATACACTGTGTTATATTTCAACTCAAAGGTAATCAAGATAAACAATAAAAATGAAAGTCTAAGAGTTTGAATAAACACTGCATTTATATGAATCGAGTAAAAGAGTAAACAAAGTAAAAAAAAAATATTGCTTGATTAGAAACTTCTATTTTTCCTCATCAATTATTTAATGAGTACAATATCCATTAAAATTGATACGAACATGGGGGAAATCATTTTATTAAATTTTTATTGGATTTTTAGTAGAGATATTTAAATTTAATTGAATCCGAATCACTCTATAATACTTTGCTATAAAGGTAATCTCAATCGAATATCTTGAACAAAATTGTCATTCTAACTGGTAAGTTTAATGCAAAAAAAAACTGTTTTGCTTCATTGCGCTAGTACAAAATAACAGATATGCTTTGCTAACATGAATTAGAATGCACAAAATTATGCGTTCTTATTTTTTTTTTCACCGTAACACTTAATGTAGATGTTTTATCTCATTAGCATCATTTTCTTCTAGAAAATTCTGGATGTGGTAGAAAATAGAGAAAAACTGAAAATAAAATGGTTCTTTCGATTTTTTTTTTTTTTTTTTTTTTTTGAAGACGATGTCTGTACTCGCTTTCTCAGTCATAATTTTGACACTTTTGTTTCCGGTTTCCGGGGTTAAAATTAGCCCGGTTAAACTTAACTCACTTCTGCTTTTTAACTGTTGCCAGAAACAATGAAAAAAATAAAGTAATAGTAATTAAGAAACTACACACTGCAAAAAATGAAGTATTGTTTTTACAGTATAATATTGGCAGCCGAGGTTTCAATTTAAAACTGTAAAATGCACAGTAATAAACTGTAAAGCTAGCAATTTTATAATTTCTTATTGTAAAGTTAGATATTTTAGTTTATTGCCGTAAAATTTAGCTTTTTACACTGTAAAAACAACAGTATAATACTGGCAGCAGATGTTCCAGTCAAAAAATGTAAAATAATGAACTGTAAAATTAGCAATTTAGAGTATACTACTGCAAAATTAGCAATTTTACAGTTCATTACCATAAAATTAGCTGTATTATACTTTAAAAACGACATTTATTTTTTACAGTGCAGTTCTATTTTTTAATATAGTACACTAATATCAATGCTATACTTAAGTAAAGCATGTATGTGGATTTTGTTCATTATATCATTATATAAGCAAAATATAAGCCTTTAATACAAATGCTTTTACTTATGAAAGGATCAGCTCCACTGGAAAAAAGTTCGGAAGGGACGTGTTTCAAAACAAGACGAGAGACACAGACATTTGGGTGTCCGGTGGAAGGAAGTGGAGTGTGTTATGGATGGAAGAAGGCGTGGTTGTTTTATTTCAGTAAAGTGCGTCCTTGATTGTAAGGTTTCAGTATCAAAACGATAATGAATGCCGATTTATTGTACAACAAGATAGATATAGCAGTTAAATATATCACAAATGCTTCAAAAGTCCACTTGAAATAAATTCTAAAACGAAAAGATTTTAGAAAAAAATTGAAAAAACGGATTTTTAAATCTAAAGACTGTCATCATATTGATCCGCCCTAAAAATTACGAAATTAATTAAATGTAAGTTCCTGATGACAACAGCCAAAATTTTCAGAAAAACCATTTTTTTACATTTTTACATCTATTGCTCAGATAGCTGCTAATTTCTGAAGAATCATGTTTCCGTATTGAACCAGCTGAATTTTTAAAATATTTTTTTCATGATACTCCGAAACTTTATAATTAACTTACTTTATTGCAACGTAAAGGATCACAAAAACTGAGATAAACTCCCCCTTCATCTTTAAAAAAATTCATCGTATTTCGTTTTAGAGAGTGAAGTTAGCGTACCTCGTTTCGAAAGACATATATGTTTGTATGTCTTACAATATTGAGCCAAAAAAGTATTCATGAAAAAATTTTAGACTCGGAAGAGTATATCTTTGAAAGATATATGTACTGTGTCAAACTACTTCTTTACTTAATTCTAAAATTATTATCTATCGTCGCACTAAATCTCAGCCCAACGAACAATAAAAGGATAAAATTGATACCACCATTTATCATTATTGAAAAATATCGAAAATTACACACTACGAGTTAGATATTTAAAATAAGCGATAGCCGTTTCAGAGAGTAAACTTGGTGTTATGTCCACGCATTGAAGCGATATAAAATAATTCATATAATCTGCAGAAAATTCTTTCATGTTGCTAAAAAAACAGTTTCATGTAAAATTGCTACAAATTGAGAAACGGATTTGATTCATGCAGTCAAACTGTGGTACCTACTATGTGTACTTATACGTCTACTACGGATATATTTTTACATAATTCTTGAAACATATTACTGTCGGCCCCGCTTAAACGAATACTGTCGGTTCCAAGAAATAGTATTTGATTAAGCGGGGATCTTTAACATTGCGTTTATCGCATGGGAAATATTCGGTTTCGAGATACTTTATTCGTATAAGCAGAGTATTCGTTTATCCGTTCCCCGATTAAGCGGGGACGACAGTATTACTGTCGGCCCCACTTAAACGAATACTGTCGGTTCCAAGAAATATTATTCGATTAAGCGGGGTATTTAATTAAGCGAGGATCTTTAACATTGCGTCTATGGCAAGGGAAATATTCGGTTCCGAGTTACTTTATTCGTATAAGCGGGGTATTCGTTTATCTGTTATCCGATTAAGCGCGGACGACAGTATTAGGCACTGAAATGAATTATAAAATCGATATACAATTAACAACATAAAATCATCCAGCAGTTAAATCCTCCGTTTATTATATATTAATAACATTAATGGAAAATTTTGCGTATTAAATTATAGAAATAATGAAAGACGTGAACCATTTCACATCATATAATTTAATAGAAAGATATTTTAAAAGATTTTCACTGCTCTTTTAATGTTTAGGTACAATTTTTACATAGGTTTATTCATTTTTACAATTAGGTACATTTGCCGAAATACAAGTCTTTCAATAACTGTATGCTTATGGAGGTTTTTCTTTTTCTAGCTTTGATATTTGTTTGTGACATTTAAACCTCATATTATTCTGAAAGTTCTTGAAATATGTAATATATTTATTATTATTTCTCCAACTTTGTTTCACCTTTTAAATTTATTTTTTATTGTGCGTACAACTATAAATTTTTATTACCCCTGTCCTGTTCTATTACCCCTGTCCTGTTGTACTCTAGCAAGAGTTGTAGAATCTGAGTTTAACAAGTTTTGGCAAATTTTATTTATGCATCTTAATATTGAACAAAATGTCTTCAAAAGACAAAGTCTTCTAAAAGATCACCACAGAAATGCTACAAGAAAAATTTCTTTTAGAAAACTGAAGAGCAAAATAAAACAAGAATTGCTAGAACTAAATGCCTCAAAAAAAACCCTCCCCCTCTCTTCCTCTCAATAACTGGTTAAGTCTTCAAATTATTTCAAATATATATTTTTTACATCTAAAACAGATTTATAAGAATAAAATATTATTGTCTCCTTTAATTAAAAATAAATTTATTAAATAATTTATAAAATGTATAAAATTTATTCTTTCAGACCGTTAAGCGTTATTTCAGTAAATAAATAAATTAATATTAATTAGACTATTGATGATTTTTTTATTAGAAAAAATTTGAAATTCAAGCATTTTCCCATAACATTCAAGTGCACAAGTTTAGAAGAAACATATTATCAAAAAGCAGCTTACTGTAAGTAAACTCTATTTTAATTTTTAATCGCTGAACAAACAAATTGAAAAAAAGAAATGAATCTCAATAAATTATTAAAGTAAAATCTCTTTGTGTGTTCTTTCTTTCGAAATAAAATGCTCGGAAAAACCTGAATTAAAACTACCTACTCAATAAATCTCTGAATTTGTTTCGGTGTTAAGTCTATAAAGACGTATTTTTCAAACAAAAAATTATAGTATATTTCAAACAAAAAAAAATACTAAAAAAATTGTAAATTTAAAAAAAATCATATGAATGATGATAATATATTCATGATGATAAAAAAAAAACTAATGCAAACTAAGTCTTAATTATTTACTCTTTCTTGCACAACCAATTTATTTTCTATATATGTTAAATATTTTTTTATAAAGTAAGTGCGCCAAGAACGGCCAACCTAAAGTTCATGGCCTAGTCTCTAATCCATTTATGAATCGTTTGGCTCCAATTTTCGACAGTTCATCAACTGACTCTAAAATATAAGAAGAAAATTATCCCATGATTAAATTTAAGTTTAAATTTAACTGCTGCTGTCAAAAGAACGCGACATCATGAAGGAATCATTCAAATGAAATGAAATTTGCAACAAATGCCGATTATAGAATGTTATGCTTAGTAAAGCAGCTACGGATGCGCAGTGTAATCTGTATCCTGTGAACTAATGCTGAAAGCGTATAAATAGAGGCTTGTAGCGGGAGTTTGTTGTTGTCTTGTGCCAGCCATGCTGGCAATTTGGGGTGCGCTGCTTCACTTTTGCAACTGTACCGTAATTTGGTGTGAAGTCCGACTTCCACAATACACACATGCCATAGGTACCCGTTTATACGATAAGCAACCTTTCACAGCACAACAACACATTCATACAAAGAAAGGACACGACAAGGACAAAAGAAAGAAAGCAAGTCCATGCCCAAACCGGGATTCGAACCCGGGACCACACCATCCATGGCAGACTGCTCTGACTACTGGAAAAGGTGGCCGGCATAGCGGAAGGTGGAAATTAGGATATGGTTATCTACTAGTGGCTAACGTTTAATAAGACCTTCGTATATTCTACGACGAAATAGGATGAAAATTTAACAACTTACGGAGTTTGAACTGGAGAGAATCATTGTTTTCGATAAAGAAGTTTTTACTTCTACCCAATAGCAGCTCCTGTGTAACGGAAGAGTTCCACAGTGATACAAATTTGGAAACAGTGGACCGATGAGCACCGTACAACTTGAAAAACTAAGAAGGAACGACTGAAGGTGTTGTTGGAGCGCGAAGATAAAAAATTGGTGCTTATGCCGGAGAATCGCTGTGCAGATTCTTCCAGACAGTTGGCAGCACGTTATTTCAGGTACGTCAATGAAGTGCTAGAGCCCAAATTCATTCCCTTTCTTCAAGGCACCCTTGAAGCTGTCTTTCATCAGGATAATGTACGTCCACATGTTGCAAGGAATGCTTGAGGTATCTTTTCAGCTCATCACATGCAATTTCATCTTTGGGCTGTTCTTTAAACGGATATGTAGATTATTGAACACTTGTGGGATTTGGTTCGTCGACGTCTTGCTTTTAATTCGCTTCCTGCAATTGAAAAGCCGAGCTTTGAATGCGTATGAAAAAAATATTAAATTCTCTTCCACAAGCAGACATAGGCAGTAAGTTGAACTTTCCGCTGCAACCCTCTATCTGTAAGCTTTCAGCATCAGTTCGGATTCAGCATCAGATAACCCATTAATGCCTAGCGTCCCTTTTTAGGGACGGTTCAAAAAAGGGTCTGAATTTCCCCAAAATGAACATTTAAACCAAATAATAGTGTTCAATTAGCACCTTGGTATTATTTCAATTCGTTATTAATAGATTGCAGCACATAACCATTGTAAAGTGTGTTCTGTAGCAGTTTTAATATGATCTTTATCAAAAATTAACATCATTCACAATCTCAAAAAAAAAAAAGTTAAGTTTTCAAAGCTATTCCCAGCTTTCCAGTTTATGTTAATTTCTGATTTTATTTCTTCTTATAAAATGTCTTTTTAAATATTCTATGGTAGGCAGTAAAATAAGTATGTACCCTCTGGGGTCTATCGTGACTTTTAAGGGACGATTTTTCTATCCTTATTAAAACAATTATTTTTTACATAATATTTTTTAATTATGTTTCCTGTCCATTAAACACTGTTTGTAACCAGTATACAAAATATCTTTGGAAAAAAAAGTCAGGCATTAATGGGCTAAAGTTTGATGACGACATAGCCTACGGGTCAGACGCTTTACTGTAAAATCTATGCAACATACGATTATAAAAATTGGTAAAAAATTTGTGCACATATTCATAGTTTGCCTGTCTGAACTGACTTTTTTTAATTCATCCTAGATTTCTTTAAACATTAATTTAAATTATGTTACTAACAGCTTACTTCTCCTTTTCTTTTCACAACAAAAGAGTATTTTTTGTAATTGAAGTGAAGTCACTTGCAGATTTCTTGCATGTGTGTATATTTATTGTTCCATTTATTTTAGGTCATCCACTTATTTTAGTCATTCCATTTATTTTATGATTCCGATTTAGCTCGTTTATTCAGCATATTCGCAGTTTTATCTTCTTCAACTGATTAATTACTTTTTATTGCTCAAATTTATTTATTTTTTGAGCAATAAATTTTCCATTCTACGATTTAATTTTCTCGGATAATTTATTTTAAAAAAAATCTTATATTTTGCTCATGTACATTTTTCAATTTTTTATAAGAAGCAGTAAACTTTGTTTATGCCATTCTTCTAGTGTGTAGACAAATTACTTTTGAACCACGCTGTATTTTGCCTTATTTAGGGCGATGCTTATGATGCCTCTTGTTTATTTTCGTACATAAAAAAATCCTTATTTAAGAAGGCTTTAAAACTATATCACAGCACAGATATTTTTAAAATTTACATAGAAAAGTGCTGGTTTCAATTCAACATATTTCAAATTTCATCCGTTATGCAAAAGTATTAAGAATCGATAATTTTTTAAGTTCTAAATTAAAAAAAAAAGGCAGTGCAGAAATATTTTCTTCGTTACTTAAAACTAAAAAGAGACCATTAGTTTTTCAAAGACGATTATCAGAAAATGATTCCTATTGCACAAATTCCGTAAAGTTAGATTTTCAAACAATTCCCGTTAATACCATTTTATTAAAAATTCTCTAACTTCTGTCAAAAAACAAGCACCAGAAGAGATATTCAGAAAACCTTTTGTTTGGTATAGAAGATTTTAATGCAATAAAATACTTCTTTGCAATCTGCGAATTTCAATCACAAAGGATCTTAATTGCGTTCTTGCTACGTTTCTTTCAAAGACGAAATTAAATATTTCAAGAAACTTGAAAAGAAATCTCCCCTGGAGAAGAAAACATAATGACTTTGAGCTGTTTCTCGCATCTTTTCCTGGAGTTAATAAAATGTAATTGTCTGGAAGTAAGAATTGAGTTTCAAAGCTTTCTTTTAACTACTAGATGAAAGTTATTCAAAGTCATCAGATTGAAAGTATTAAAATTATTTAAAAGAAAGAATACCATGAATATTCGGAGAACAATTTCATCCGAAGCTATTAGCAAGAAACAAACTTTTTTTTCGTTGAAGCAAATATGTTAAAGATTTAAAGTCATTTCATGATGCGTAAGTTACTAAATAACATAAATCGAAATAGATGGATTACTTACATTTTAAAACACACAAATTAATCAGAAATTATATCTAGAATTTTATTGCATACCGTAAAATGGGGTGAATCGGTACACTTTTCAGCTTTGATTGTAAAAAAAGTAGTTAAAAGTTTTTTTTCAATTCGTTTTTTTTTTATTTTGTAAAAACTTGGGTCTTGCTTTGCTTTTGATATTCCGAGCAAAGACAAAACATTTTGAACAGTTATTATTTATACATATAGAAATCTAGGGGTGTTACGAATCACCCCGCTGATAGGGGTCAATCGGAACAGGTGCTAAAATTTTTATTTTTTTTCAATTTAACCAGCATTAGGTTTCACAAACATAAGTAATATTGATGGGGGAGAATAAGAACAGATAGCTACTGTCAAATAAAAGTTTATTTTCTGTACCAGTAAACTTTTATGATTTGTCAAAATTCAAAATAATTTTGATCTTATGAAAAACTAAAATTAATTTTAAGAAAAGCTTTTGAATTGAAATATAAAGATTTAGCATAAAATGAAGTCACTCATGTCGTCCACAAATATGTTTTTGTCCTTAAAACTAGCAGTTGTGGCTTGGCTTAAGTTTTTTTCATAACATCTTCCGGGATGAACGCTGCTTTTTCTTTAGTTTCTTGAAATCTCTGGGTTTCTGGGATTGTCCTGTAAGATTTTCCCCTTATTCGTCACTGTCTGTGTGCTGGACTTTTGACACATAAAGTCTGTATGACTTTCCCCCGTGTATTTTATGTAAAAGGAAGTCTCCTGGAGCAAAAATCTTTTTAAATCTGCAACTTTCTGTCATTCTAAGATCTAGTTGCTCACGAGAAGGGATAAACAGTAATAAATCCTTGTCCTTGTTTTGACTAGAAGAATTGGAGTTAGAATCTTGATTTTTCAAACAGTTTCCTTTAAATAAGTTTGAATTGGAACAACAGAACAAAGTGTTCCGATTCACCCCGCATTTTTTTTTCCTATGGCATTTTTCAGAATTCTTCATTTTTATGACACAATTTTAAAAAAAATGTAAATTCTAATGTGGTATTCAGTTGTTCAGATACATGCATAATTGAAATATACCACTCTTAGGTTCAAAATATAAGAAGGTTTGTACTTACATATGAAGTTTTGTAGTCTATGAAAACGTGATGTTTTCCAGCATTCCGCGTACAGCCCTCCTTAGAAGCCAGTAGCGTTGCCAGATTGACAAAAGTAATTTTTCCCTAATTCCTATAATCTTACCTTTCTAATAAAAAATTAATGGCGAAAAATACCCAATAGTATATTTATGAAGAATTTCTTTGTATGGTCGGGAAGTTTTGTTCCGATTGACCCCGCTGTTCCTATACACTCCATTTTATGGTATGTGTTTAAAGTTCGGAACATAATTTGTATTTTTTTTCCTCGAATGAACTTTTTTCCCTTCTAGATGACCGTAAAACTAACGTTTTCTTAAGAACTAACATCTTATCAATAACAGGAAACAAATATACAATATAGCGAAAAATGTTTATCGAGAAATTGCACGACAGAAAAATTGTTACCCATTTTAATTGGCAGGAATATTCCAAAATATTTTATATTTGGAATAACCTAAAATGTATATAGTACTAAAATCTGAAAGATATTAACAGTGAATTTGAGGAAAAATAAAAATGTCAATGCTTTTTAGAGCTAAATGTATTGCGGTGTGAATGGTTTCCTACCCTATAAACAGGTCCTTATGACTTGTGAGTACTGTGGTAGTCGGACTTCACACCAAATTGTTGTACAGTTGTAAAAAGTGAAGAAGCGCACCTCAAACTGCCAGCCTAGCTGGTACAAGACAGCAACCACAACATCTAATTTCGACGTTTTTTTTTCATGGTCTTGCAATAGAGCTTAAAACACCAATACACTTTTTTTAAATATATTTTGAAAAAATCTCTTGTATGCTTCTTAGTATAGTTATTTATGCAATAGTAGTCATATAAAAATGTTTAAAAAATGTGGTTTGGTACTGTAAACTGCGGTAGTAACTTTTTGGAAATTAAAACTTACGGCTCCCTCCTTTTGAAAAATGCTCCTAGGAGAGCCCCGATGGGAGGTCACGGGAGGTCACTGTGACCTCCCATCAATATCCGTATTCGGCACATTTTTCTGACGATTCGACAATTTGAAGACAATATTGCAACATTGAGATTATTTGTTCTTTTTAGCTCTTAGAATTTTTTTTTAAAATGTGCGAAATGTTTTTTCTCACTTTTCTCACTGAATGTTATGTATATACGACATGTGCAGGGCCTGATTACTATTAATAAGCCAACTAGGCCACGGCCTAGGGCCCTCACAATTTAGGGGCTAAAATTGTTTTAGTCAATGTCTAAATTTGTTTAATCCAATGACTAAAATTGCAAAGCCTCAGTACAGGAGCCCCAAAAAAGTATTTGGCCTTGGGCCCCGAGATATCTTAATCGGGCCCTGGACATATGTGCATAGTTGTATTTTATCATTGGAACTTCATTCGGCAATTGATAATTTTCCCCCTCCCAAAAATTTTAGTTCGGGGCTCCCCTGAATGCTCCTTAATTTTGGTCCCATGAGGACAAAAACAAATTTTCTCCAATACTACGGATGTAGAAAACAACCTGTTGCCCTGATGCCGTAGGATTCCCGCCGAGCCCGGCAGTGGGCGCCACTATCAGCCGATGACTGCGCAGTGGTGGTTCTCCGCCGTCTCTGATCATCCCACAGCATCGTCTGCAAGCGGGGGTTGAGAACGTCCTCCAAGCACCTTCCGCGGCACTCGCTGTCTGAGTCCTCTCCCTTGTGGACACTACTGCAAATCGGAGCAAACTAAAACTGGGGAAAAACAAACCAAACTGACAATGATAGGAATGGTCCGAGGTGACTTCTAAGTTGCTCGTTGGCTGTCGGTAAAGCCCGGGTTGAATAATTTGTCAGTTGTAAAGTTGATAGAAGTTCTTTAATGGGGGTAATGAGTTGGAACTGTTGAGAAGAGTTTGACTTTTCTCAACTGTATGATGACTGTTTGTCCTGCAAGCAAAGAGAACTCAATTCAAGTAAGAACTTTTAACTCAACATTTCTTTGTCAAGAATGATGCATTTAAAATATCTATATATGTATTACATGAAATGTGGTTTCATGTTTAGAGCAAATGTTGCTTTTATGCTATGTTTGTCTATGTTATTTCTCTTTCAGAATTTACTTAAATGAAAATTAATATTCAGTCATTTTTATTTTTAATTACATTTTTCTCAAATGTAAATACTGCTTAAACTTGGCTACCGTTTACGTTCTCGTCTAACACTCAAATTCCTCACAAATAATATTTGAACTTTTTCAGTATTAAAACTTTTGACATTAAAAATGCATATGTAAATTGTTTGAAATAATCTACCGATTTTTCATAAGTAAATACGATGACTAGTGCTTTAATAATAGTCATTTCTATTATAATTAGAAAAAATTACACTCACTCACTGTCTTTTCTGACGTCAGAACTAAATGATCGAGTTTGAAAAAACTCGATCATTTAGTTCTGAAGTTCTTTTTCGCACTGTGTGTTTTATAATACCTGATATACTTCACAATAGTTTCAGAATAAAAACTCGCATGATTGTTTTTTTGTTTTTGAAACGTGTCTCTAGAGACATTTCAAAATATACTCGTAGTTCTTCAATAGTAGTCCCCAGATTAAGTTTATCCAACTATTGTCTTAATGAAGACAATGTAGTGAGAAAAATAATGACCACTTTTATTCTGTGTATTTTGCATTTTCATATACATTACAAATGAGTTTCTTACAATGCTTGTCTCACTTAACATTACTTTATAAAATTAATTTCGGAAATGTTGTACTAAAATCATTCTATGCGTTTTATATGTATATATATTTCAGAATAACTCTAAAGAAAAACTTATTGTATAATGTTTTCTGGTTTTAAATCTAAATTAAAAACTTAAAAGTCAAAAATGCTGTTGAGTGATTCCATACCAACTCACCAAACGGGGGTTTCACGACCGACTCGGATTTCCTTTAAATTTGGCACACATGTTGATTATATAGAGGCATGAAAGAGTCCAAATTTTTAGGTTCCTGCTCCGCTTATTTTCTAAGATACGTACCCTAAAAATGTTCGTCAAAATACTAAAAAAGTGACGTTATTTAATCATTTTTTATAAAAAAATTGTACTCATGCAATATAAAAGTGCTTGGTATCTATGGAAACCAGTTACTCCAGGTATTTAGAAAAAAAATACTAGAACGTTCATAATGAAAATTGCTAAGGTGCATGGCTCTTTGAAGTTGTCACCACAAAAACTTGATTTTGCCGATTTTGCTAAAATTGAGGAATTTATTCCGAAAAAAGGAAGACATAACCAAAGATTTACTCACTTTCTGGTAGTGTACAGTTGTTTACTATAAATGATTACGCAATGCATAACTTGAGTTTCTCACTCCTTCTTGGAAATATTTAAACTTAAAGATAAGCCATAAGCCAAAAACATGCGATTTTTGGCCATCTTGGCAGCCATTTTTCTCATAAAGGGGGAGCAGTAGAAACTTTAATTTTTTTTTTCAAAACAAGCTACTGATATGTTAGCTATTCACAAGAAAAGAGTTTGCTTTTGGTTATTTCTTGCATTAAGAGATATCCTTCTGACAGTATATGCATGTTTTTCGCGACGATCATATGCTTTCGTTCCCCCTTTCATGGACTCAAAATTAATGAAACCAAAAAATAATGATATATTTATTTATAGCTGTATTATCTACCCACTATGTCATGAAATTTGATTTATTAAATCATTGAACAAAAAATTAGATATTTGATGAAAACAAGAAATAGAATTTCTCCGATGCCTAAGCAATATGCATTCATAATTATAACGTAATAAAGAATTTCTTGAAAAAGCAATTAAAATAAAGGAGCTCTGAATACTTATCTCATAAGCAATACCCAATCTTGTGATTGGAACATTCCATATTGGCCCTAAACAGGAGGATACCCTTGCTCTTTGTTGCAGTATTATTTTGCAGAAAATAGAATGTATGCTTCGTGGTATCTGTGAACTAGTATTTTAGTGAGAATCTAGTTCTTGTCAGTTCTTATCAGTGCGCAGCACATGTAGGTTTTGGAAAAGTCAGTATGAAAATAAATTAGTTGTACTACTTTTAATTCTTCGAGCATTGCTTTATATTACATTTTTATTTAATAATTTTGATAATATTTAACTGTTAATAGGGTAAAATGGAATTCCATGCTGTAATTAATAGCTCTTTATCACCATGCTCATTTAGTAGCCCATCAAATGAAATTTGTTCTAAAATATCATACATCAAACTAAAAGGCCTCATTTATTTTCCTGATATTCATGTGATATTCAAGAAATTCTGCAATTAAAAACAAGGAATAGCCCAATCACAAGATTATGTATTGCTTATGAGATAAATATTTAGAGCTCCTTTACTCTAATTTTTTTCTCAAAATGATGAATTTTTTTCTCAAATGCTTATTAAGTAAGAATTTCTACGTGGAAAGAAATACAAATTTTTATTCGGCGTACTTTTATCAATGTGCGGCATTCACGTTACATTTGTATGTACTTTATGGAAAAATTATAATGTAGTAACTTCTTTATCAAGTTTCTCTCATTTCAATCTTGATTAAAAAGATAGTCTGTAAATATTGAAAATTTCCACTGCATGCGTTTCATATTTGTACGTACAATTCGGAATAGCTCTCAAATAGAGATTCTTGGTGCACGTTTACTGGTTTTATATCTTAGTCAAAAAGATATCGTGGAAAATATAGAATATTTTTCTAATAAGTAGATTTCAAGAAATTTTAAAAGTATAAATTTTAATAAGAGGTACTAATTCTAACTTTAGTAATACAGGTTTAGAATTTGTTCTCACATTTCAGAATATTTCTAAACCGGAAGATTTAGGTACTTGGTCTTTCTCACTTAGTATCTGTAAAAGATATGGTGTGAAAAGGTTAAAAAAATTTAAATTATACGTGAATACTTTTTCTTCCTAAATTTCAGAAGAAAACTAAAAATTCCTGAGCTATTTTTGAACTTCGAACCTAAGCTTAAAAGGTGTAGTTGAGAAATATTAATTTTTCGCAGTTGAAAATTATTATTTAACATTTTAGATGAATTCCCATAATTGTTTTTTTCTGAATTTGTGTTCCCCACCTGTAAGTATAATTTTTTAAACATTGATCATTTGATCCAATATATTTCTGATCACATTTCAGAATAGCTCAAAAACAAAAATTTTAAGACTTTACGTCATAAGAAAAAATATTTAGTGCGGCAATTTTTTTTTCTATTATTATACGTATTTAATAAGCTTATGTACGTTAAAGAATAGGTCTGAAAACGAAAATAGAAGAATTAAAGCTTAATTATGGAAGTTACTACATTTTTGACAGCTATTTAGGGGCCAGCAAAAGTCATTTTTCACAGCTAAGTAGGGGCCAACAAAAGTTTTTTAATTTACCAGTTCGTAACTGCGTTGTAAGGAATAAAATGTCTACTATGGTTTATTTTTGTAGAAAATTTGCATCACATTTAACTGCAGTTTTGTTACTGCTGCAGTAAGTATAAATTTAACTACATTATTTTTCCAGTTTTTTTAACCGATAAAAACACGTACAAAAATTGAGTAGAAAACAATTTAATAATTCGTTCTTTCTTGAGCAGTAATCGCGTACTGGGTTTCGACAGCAATATCTATCTACATATAAAACTACACAGTTATCAAAAACATTCCATTGTAAAAAGTTTCTGTATTTACGACGGCTATGCAAGTGTCAGCCTAGAGTGTTTTAGTTTACCAATTCATAAATTCGTTGTAAGGATAACGGTTTGTTTTTGTAGAAAATTTGCTTCATATTTAACTAAAGTTTTGTGCTACTATTGTAAGTATGAATTTATCTATATTAATTTATTTTACAAAGGTGCTTTAACTTTAGATGAAAAGATGTACTAAAAGAGTCGAAAACTACTTTATAATGCTGTTTTCCTTGAGCAGTAATCTCCTTTGTTTTCAACAAAAATATCCACCTAAAACGTTCAGTTGTGGAAAGTTACTGTAGTTTTCACGTCTATGCGGGGTCGTTTTATAGGTTTTTTGTTTACTAGTTCATAAATTAACTACTGTATAGTTCGTTTTTTTTTTCGAGCAGTAATCGCCTTTGTTTAAAAAAATATATATATATCCATCTAAAACGCTCGGTTTTGGAAAGTTACTGTAGTTTTCACGTGTATGAGGGGTCGGTCCGTAGTTTTTCGGTTTACTAGTTTATAAATTAACTACTTTATAATTCGGTTTTTCTTGAGCAGTACTCGCCTTTGTGTTCAACAAAAATATGCATCTAAAACGTTCAGTTGTGGAAAGTTACTGTAGTTTTCACGTCTATACGGGGTGTGTCCATAGTTTTTTGGTTTACTAGTTCATGAATACATTCTAATGAATAAAGTGACTATAGCGTCGTTTTGTTAATCATCTCATTTGTCTGTACCAATTTCAATGACTCATGCAGAAATATTTTAGTTTCTAAATGAAAGGATTATTTTGCAATATCTTTTTCAAAAGGTATTTTAACCTTGAGTGAAAAAGCATATTAAAAATTGGGACGAGAACAGCGTTATGATTCGTGTTGCCTTGAACAACAAGCGCCTTCGACTTCTACAAAATTTTATAAAACTGTTCAAAAAATTATACAACATTTTTTTATGATAAAATTGAAATGAAAATAAAATGAGAGTAAGTGTTAGTGCTCTTGAAAGTATGAAGTGAAAGAATAACAAAGTTGAAAGTGAAGTAATAATATGAAATTGACACAATGATTTGAAATTTTGATGCTAAGATAATAACCCCAAGCTCTTAAAAAATATAATCCGCCACCTGCGTGTTATACATGAAAATCGATTAAGATAAAGGATTGCTAGATGATACTCGTTTATGAGTGGAACGGTACGTCCTAATGATAAAAAAAAGTAATTTCTACACTGCAAAAAAATGAATGTTGTTTTTACAGTATAATACAGCTAATTTTATAGTAATAAACTGTAAAAATTGCTAATTTTACAGTAATAAACCATAAAGTTTCTACTTTTACAGTAATAAACTGTAAAATTGCTAATTTTACAGTAATAAACCATAAAGTTTCTACTTTTACTGTAATAAACTGTAAAATTGCTAATTTTGCATTTTATTACCGTGCCTTTTACAGTTTTAAACTGGAACCTCTGCTGCCAGTATTATACAGTTTTTACAATATAGCACAGCTAAATTTTAGTGCGATAAACTATAAAATTTCTAACTTTACCGTACGAAACTGTAAAATTGCTAGTTTTACAGTTTATTACTGTGACATTTAACTGTTTTAAATTGGAACCTCGGCTGCCAGTATTATACTGAAAAAACAACAGTTCATTTTGTGCCGTGTACTATCTTTTAGTAACACACTGAGCCCTTGTTACAGTTAATGGTATTTTATTTGACTGTTTCTGCCTCACATTTTATAGTGTACAAGTGTTTTTATTATTGATATTTAAGATGGTAAATAATAAGGAATGTAAGTACTGCATTTTTTTATTTTCTTGAGTAGTCTCTGAAACGTTCCTAATCTAAACATAATACAACTTGTTGTTTTTAATTTCACTTAAGTGATTAGAATTCTAGCCAATTACAGAAAAGATATTTTAATGGAGGGAACGCGCGCGGTATCGGGTTTATCAGAATATAAAAGCTAATGCATTCAATAGCTTATTGAATCAGTAATGGCATGGAAAAGTGTCTGCATCATTTTGCGAAATAAAAAAAAAGCAAAACCTTTGAGGGGATATGTAAATTACAAGTAGACCTGGTAGGTAACTGAAGGTTTCAAAAGAGAATAAAGATTTTTAACTGGTTATAAAAAGGGTAAAGGTGCAACATAGATTTAAGAAGCAATCGCATCAAAAAATAGCTCCTTATTTATAAAAAATGACCAAATAAATGTTAACCAAACCATTTACAGTATTGAAACATTTCACGAACTATGGTGAGCTAAGAAAATTTAATTCTCACGTTGAGATGCTAAGCAAGTTATTTAGATAACTTTAAAATAAAAGTTTTGCATTATAAACATCTGAACCCTAATGTTGAGATAATAGTAAAATCATCACTTGAATAACGAATATTGGGGAAGACTGAAATATCATGTTGAAACAATAAAAAAGAAAAAAAATACGAGCTGATCTGAGCAAAGCATTCGCACTTGACAGAAGAAGCATAAAAACCCGTTTTTAAGTAATTTTTGAATAACACTGAAATTGTGAGTTGTTTGATTATTTTTGTTGACAGCAGTGAAAACATCTTTAAAATAATGTTCTACTTTTGAAGATAGCTGAAGTATTGCTAAAAATATGGTGTGACCCCCCCCCCTTCAAAAAATAACTTTGAGAAATAATATATATATATGATGATGGAAAGTGGAATTAGAATTCTTCCAAAAAAACCTACTAAAATATTTTTCAGCTAAGCTTCAGACTCATACCATTTTCATTATAAGCACGAAGCTGTACTAACCGTGCCAATGCGTCAATAATTTTCGGATTCTATTTTATTAAAGTGATGCCATAAAAAAGAGAAAAAAGTCGTCGGTATCCGTCAACATAAGCTTTAAAACTAAAGAGAAATAATGGAATTTGATAAAGAAATAATAATGATCTGGCTTGTTAACCGAAACTAGGGTAGAGAAAAAATAATAAGATTTCTTGCGGGGAGGGGGGGGGGGTTGATACAAGGGTTAATCAAAAAACTCACATTTAAAATAAATTAAAGCTACAGTTATAATATTCAACACTTCAAGTCGAAGCAACGATTTTATATTTTTACAATAAATAGCTATATAAGAAATGATGTTTAACTACATGTAATAAAATT
This sequence comes from Uloborus plumipes, assembly GCA_038373865.1. NCBI lineage: Eukaryota > Metazoa > Arthropoda > Arachnida > Araneae > Uloboridae > Uloborus > Uloborus plumipes. Next base: position 18,889 of record JAXGGA010001414.1, read on the forward strand.
TATTTTCTCTCATAGAAGCATCTCATAATGTTATTTTCTATTCATGTGTTTCAAATGTCCGCTATTTTATTGAGAGCTGATGACTGGTTTTGAAAACAGGTGAAGTTTGAATAAGTGAAGTTTCGAAAGCAAACTAATAAAGAACTTACCTGCTTTTAAATCAGACCGCTTCACAAAATTTAGGTTTGATAAAAACTGCACTTGGAAAGATAAAACAAGTATAACATAAGCATTATTTTATATCTGAATATCGCTTTCTTCACACTAAAAGACTGAGAAATATTTAAAAATCACGCTCATTAAATTAACGTCACAGCACATTTTTAAAAACTAAAAATCACCTTGTTTACCTGTAATCTATCGCATGATTATACTTTTTAATTTAGAAGTATTTTATGCGTCGCGAATGCTCAGCAATCATGAAATGACAGTGATTTGTCTATAAAAGGAAATACCCGGGTCCTAGGAATACATAATTGCCTTTAATGGCATGCGGTAGTCACTAAGCCTGAGGGAACAACTGTCAAGTAGGGTTGAAATGCATTGCAGTTAGTAGACAGTTTAGATATTGGTCATTGGAAGTCGAAAAATCAACTATGAGAGAAAATGATCACTTTCAAAATCATCGTAAAAATTACTTTGAGGTAGGGTATTTTTCAACACAGTAAATATTTTTTAGTTATTTATTTTTTATGCATAAAAAAATTAAGTAGTTTTCCTTGTTTTTGTTTTCCACAAATGTTTCAGGAAAATATTTTAGAGTGAATTTTAGCTTTAAAAGCAATTAAAGAAGGAATAAAAAATATGCTCCAATGTATCAAAGACCATTATACAATTCTCACGTCCTTTATGTTGATAAAACAAAATTCCGTTTTGTGTACATTTTTTTTTTTTTTTGCTTTAAGAGCTGGTTGTAAAATAATCATGTCTTATATGTTGCCACAATATAGTCTCAGAAGGTGAAAAACATATACTTGCCAGTTTTTGCATTACAATTGATATATTGCGACGCATGTATATTTTGATTAAAATAACAACTTTACAAATTCACTAATGCAGTTAGTGAACTACTGTGTTAACTGTATTCTTGTTTTCTACTTCAAGTAATGACATTAAGGAAATGAATTTTTCGTATTTTTATTTTTCATGTATATTTAGATTGAGGTAATAACTTGCAAAATGTTCTAGTGTTATTAGTGAGCTCTTGCTGATGTATTTACTGTATTCCTGTTTTCTGTTTTAAGTAATGACATTAAAGAAGATACTTAGTATTCTTAGTTAGAGCAAAACATTAAAGTAAGAATAAAAGTTGAGTTTTTGGCATGTTAAGTTTATTATTTGAAAAAAAAAATGTACGACTTCTTTTTTTACGTAGTGTTTTAAGCACATTGAAACTGGATGTTAAATTGTCTTTCTTTCTTAACCTTCAGTATATTGGTTTAATAGATTACGGAAACATTTTTAATTTGATTTTGATTTGGAAGTGCATTGGAAAATGGACTTCCAAAAACTCGATCATTGATAGATTAGTTTATTCCAAGTATCAACATTATCATTTTAAGCTATATCAAAATATTCGAAAATTTCGAATGACAACACTAATTGTTTTCCTTGCGTTAATTGATTAGAGCATTGAAAAACTAGAAATGATGTTAATATCGTAACTGGAGAGTTTCTGGGTTCGATGTTGGCCGGTCGAAGTTCCTCCCTGTTCGCTAATGGAGACTGGGGCATGTTGTCTCAAAGTCCTCCGAGTTCCGATTCCAAATCAATGCCTCTAGGGGTGTTGAACTAAAAGTTGTTCTGCTTCAGGTTTGGATCTAAATTATCGAAATATTGATAGATGGTGTTTCTTCCATCTATCGTGTGCTGTTTGAGCTTCATCGGACTGCTCTGTAAAACGAAACCTTTCTGACTTAGATTTGGTAGCAATGTTTGCTAAAGGATGGATATTTGAGTAGTTTAAGCAAAAATATCAAGAAAACAACAACAAATGCTGTTATAAGAAATATGTGTGTGACGATTCCCGGCGTAAAGCATTTGCAAAGAAGAGCATAATAAAGGATATTTGACTACAACACACAGCAGGAGTTTTAACTAACTTTGCATAATTCACAATATTGGACAGTAGTAGAAGCAACAATTACACATATATCACGTGTAGAGCACAACTTGAGCGAGAACTTTTTACACACAGTGTGGAAAGCGTATTTCTTCAGTCCGGTGATCGAATTTGCCAATTAGCAATTTTCGTCACACACCTATCGTTCCAGTGCTATTTGTGCTTTTTTAACGTGCTGATCCATTTGTACAAAGGACAAATTGTGTGCTACTATTTGAATATCTTGAAATTCACTTATTGTAACCGTAACCAAAGCACTGCATTGTTTAAAATCAACGAAATATCGAGTATATACCTTCAATTGGCTATCACTAAGACTTCGTATATGGGAGACGTTACTTTTGGACCAACCTTATCATTGTGAATCTTTCATATCATATTTCTCTTGCACCCCCATGCTTTTCAGATATTCCACTATAATAACTCCCCTAGTTTATAGTTTTTTTCTATTTTATAAGGATTGTTAACCACCAAAGCGTTTCTTTAGAAGCAATACATTTTTAATGCTTACAAGTAGTCTCCGATGAAAAAATAAGAACAAATTAAAAAAAAAAATTGTACGTAAAATGCTTCATTCACCCAACGAAATGTATTAAACTCACCGCATGTGACACACACGCGTAAGAATCTTGCCGAACTAAATCATCCGTTTAGAGCCAAAACTTAACCAAACATATTTAGAAAAACTGGATTATAAAGTAACGGGTCATTAATTTCAGTAAACATGGTATATTAACCTCCATTCCCTGAAAAAACTCTTAAATCCTTCAAATATCAAATATTTTACTTGGTTTTTTTTTTATTTGCTAAAATATCTTATTTTTATTTAAGGAGGTAAATACTTATTCATTTCATGATTTTATTATTAATTTGGAAAAAAGGTAATTGCTACATATTTCGTAACTAAAACTAACATTGTAGTCATTAATTATTTACCGAAAAAACATTTATCAAAACGTATAATAACTCACAACTATTAAAAATTTAGTTCACTTCAATTTTTACCTGCTTGAAATTCGGATTTTTATCACTTTTTTTCCTCACTAGAGCGTAGCATAAAATACAAAATGTGTTTTAAATTTAAGAACATAAGCCATCAAATGAATTTAATTATGAAACTTAAGTATGCGTTAAATATATATTTTTTTTCCAATTACGAAATGCAGAAGGCAAAAAAGCAAGCTTGAAAGTTAAAGCAGACTAATTAGTGCTGTAGGTTTCATCGGAAAAACAGGGCGTACTTTCACATAATTAGAGGATATAAAACTTCCATCTCATCATTAAATAGCTAACTAAGGGTTTTATTTATAATAAATAAAGGTAATTGGAATGAAGTATAAATAAATTCGTCCATTTCGTTTTGTCGTTGCAAGAAGTCTATAGATTTTAGAAAAAGTTATAATTGTCAAGTGAGATCAAAAGTTAAATATTTTTTTTGCTTGTCTTCACATAGCTTTTTGTGCGAATAAAAAGCGAAGGAGCATTTGCTGTCAAGCAGAAAATATGTAGCTTTGACGTATTTTATTTCTAGGCATAAGTAGTATAAAATTCAGAGTTAGATGTTAATTTTTAGTCTTTAGATTAAGAAGAAAACTTAAATATGCATTACTAACTACTCATTAGTTTCGCTAATTATTATTTTTTACATACGCATAGATATGTTAGATTTTAAGTGAAAAATCAAACATGTGCTAAAGAGAAATATATTCTTGAAAGGGTAGTATATCTGAATTATTTGGTAAAATAAAAATTAAAAATCAGAAAAGACTGATCTCTTAGATAAAGCAGCAACTTTGCTACGCGTTTGCGTTACATTTGCTCTATTTTACATTTCCATTTAATAAAATTGGCCTAGGTAAACGTATTCAACAAAAATTTGAGAATCAAAATACATGTATTTCCTACCTAATGAGTCAATGAGCCTTTATATGAACATTTTTTTTTCAATATGTTGTTTTAGTAAAGTATAAATACAACGTTAAAAAAGTACAAATATGTAGGGATACTGCAGACACGTGTTTTGGCGTTACAAGGAACGAATTTGTCAATGCAAAAACTTGTGAGCTTATGCGTCGGTGCATCCATAAGCTCACAATTTTTTGCATTGAAAAAGGCGTTCCTCGTAACACCGAAACACGTGTTATCACACAAAGGTATTTATATACTTCATGTTGTTTTAGGTTCACGTACTAACAAAACAATTACTGAAACAGAGTCAGTTTTTCCGTCGAACCTGATGTGCTTATATATTTCTGAAAATACACTTAACCTTAGACCCAAAAGTTTTTTTTTCCCTTTACTTCAACTCTTAGACCAATAGTGAGTTATAAAATGAAAGATTAAATTTTCCGTGAGGGCTTTTATTGAAAAATATCTTCCAATACGTAATTTTTAAACTGAATCGCGTACACTTTACAATGAGCGATTGAGAAGCACTCGAGCAGATGAATGCTGCCATTTTATTCTCACCAGAATTCTATTCTTCCTTCATTACAGATAAAGAAAAAGGACTCAGCTGCGAATTTTATTGGTCGGATTAAGCCTCGGTTCCGATATACGTTTGGGACCATTTATCAGAATACTTGTGCATTTTATCGCTCTATTACGAAGAAATATCTGATAAAATCGTGCATCTGATACCTATTAAAGTTCTGTGAATATGATTTAGTTTCAGACAGTAATGCATGCAGAATATCGATCAAACACTTTATCTTTAATGAAAATTTGTCTTTCGAAGAAATAAAAAGCAACTTCAAAGGCACTTTTTACAATCGCGTAATAAATTTCCGTATCTGCAACTGTCTAACAGTTTGTAATGCTATTAATGGGTTATCCGTAATAGTTTCCATTGTCAGTAATTACTTATTCTCAGAATTATCTCACGTCTCATCAAGACGACTTAGTTTTGTGCGAAAAAGTTTTAAGAAAATGTATATTAAAGCAAAATAACAGGGAATAATTTGACGCAAAGGCTTTGAACCTGGAACTATAAACTAAAAAATAGATTTTATTACTCACCATACTTGTTTTCATCTCATACTAATGTATAAGAGATTTCGAAAGTAAACTTTTACGTTATTTCCAGTACAACCAATTTCCGTATTGGTATGCCTAAATACAGCTCCTTACAACTTTGGTTAAAAATATGCTTTAAACATAATTTTTAATAGAAACTTGAAGCGGCCCTAAGATAGCTGAAATTTTCTTCTATTTTTATACTTATAAACTTTTGAAGTGGCCAACTACTTAGTTCATTTTTATTTTACGCAGCTGCTTATATATTTCTGGAAAAAATGTAGGTCATGTTAACCAGTTATCAGACATTATGTTTGTTATGTAGCATGGTTTAAACAACATGTGAAAAATAATTAATTATCGACATTATTATTGCTTAAAATTTGGAAAATACTATGCATGTTTTACTTTCATTTTCATAGAGAAAAAAATTGTATACGATGGTTGAAAGTTTGGGATTGGCAGGATCAGACATTGCTAGAATCTAGCAAATGAAGATACTAAAACTTTCTGAAAACGATTAACTTTTTGTATGCAATTAGAAATTGTGAAAAAATCAATTAAAGAAGAAACACTAGTATAGATTTAAAATAAAAGCGCAATTTTGGATTATAGAAACAAGGGTTCCAGGTTTTGTTGTGGTAACTATTAAAATTGTGAAAAACAATTAAAGCTATGATGAAAATGGTAAATCAAAGGACATATCGTTAAAGTTCAAGAATTAGCTAATAGTTATTTCTACGTTATATATAGCTCTTCATTTAATGCTGCTAGTTTAACTGCAAAGCTAAAAAGTTCTTTTGTTATGAATGTTTAAGAACAACTTAATATTATTTCTATTTTATTTCCTTTGAGAGAAAGTAACTTGATTTAAAAAGGAAAAACACATGAACGTACTTTTTCAAGTTATTTGCACCACATTTATAAATAACTAAATTTTTTTTTAGAAAACACGCCTTGTATTCCTCTTTTGTTATCACCTCAAATATTTGTTGTGCTTGAAGCAAAGATAAAATATTTATTTAAAATTTTCTATTATTCATAAGATTAAATTTCAGTGAGGGCTTTACTCAAGATAAAGATTGCGTTTCTTTTTCACAAAAGCTATTTTTACTTCAGAATATTGTGTAAAAAGCTATAAACGCGATATTACTTTAAATTTGATTTTTTCAGGATGGATTAAACTAGGTCAAAATATTCCTTTCTGAAACAAAGCCAAACAAGAGAATAAGCATTAATCTTTTTGACTTGGCACTTGTCCCATAATCACTTACACCAAATCCTGTCACGATCACGTCGTGAAGTTTTCATTTTTAGTGTGTTAAAGTAGTTTTCGCTTAACGTAAGATAGACGGTTTATTTTTTAGAAGATACCCATACAGTATGAGAGACAACGAGGAAGTTAAATATATGGGAACTTATGCGTCTACCGTTTTTTGTCACGAAGTTTGACGCTGAACGAATAGGGTTTTTCTTTAATTGATACATGTTTAGTAAACGAGTCAATTTCCTTTAAAGTTAAGAAAAGTTATTTGTATTTGTATTATGCTGCAATTTATATTTTAATATACAGGTCGAAAATTATGTGCGAAAAGAAATTTTAGTTAACTTTTATAAAAAATAATGTATTAGGAAACAATTCATAAAAATGCAGTTGATGTCTTCCCGTTTAACTAGTTTTTGGAGCAAAAAAATAGCATGAAATAACTTCATTTCATATTTTGATACAGTGAACTCTCACTTATGCGCCGGCCCAAGGGACCAACAGAAAATTGCGCATAAGTGAGAGAGACGCATAAGTGAACAAGCCTATTTAAAAGTGCAACAGAAGTTCTAATGAGAGCATAAATAAAAATGTTTATATAGAAAATGGCCATATTTCTACGGTTTGGCAAATACTGAAACCTAATTGCAATGATAAGGAGAAAACAAAAATTGTAGCATACCTAATCACAAACTGGTCTTTTTAAAACGATCCATAATAGATAATTGTCCCTCACCGAACTTTAGTTCATGGGGAAAAAATACCTTCCGTGAGCAATAAAAGAAAAGGATTAAAGAGGAAAGTGAAGAAACATGCTCATTTTCCAAGAAAATATATTAAATTGTTTACATTTTTCGAAAAATTCGGTGCATAAGTGAAATATTTATCTTTAGAGCGACGCATAAATGAATGAAATTATCATTATTTTACTATGGAATGTGGTGGGACCACTGAAAATCGTCGTATAAGTGAAAAAAGCGCATAAATGAAGTTGATAATGAAATGAAGCGCATAAATGAAATGACAGAAGGGTTGTCAGGTAAAGCTTTGGTTCTTAACCTACGAATCTCAACTACAAGGAAGATGCAATACACCGCCAACTCGACTATTTCGATCCATGCACAGCTGTTTCGAGCTTATTATGCTCTCATTAGCATGGAATACGAAAGTAGTCGAGTTGGAGGCAAAAATCCTCTTATAAAGCAAACATAGTCCAAAAAATCTGGTAGGTAATGTGAAATTAGAATACCAGCGAGCGACCGCACTAGGTACATTACAACTCGTAAATTTTTAAGGTAGAGCTCAAGGTATAAAACAGTGAACTGCCCTTAAGCAAGGGCTAAGGAAGAAACATGCAATACACCGCCATTGCATGTTTCTGCCTTAGCCCTTGCTTAAGGGCGGTTACTCACTGCTTTATACCTTGAGCTCTGCCTTAAAAATTTAAGAGTTGTACCGTACCTAATGCGGTCGCTCGCTGGTATTCTAATTTCACATTAGCTACCAGTTGTTTTTTTTTTTTTTTGTTGACAGCTGTCCATGGATCGAAATAGCCGAGTTGGCGGTGCATTGCATGTTTCTGCCTTAGCCATTGCTTAGAAGCGGTTACTCACTGCTTTAAACAAGGAAGATGTAGCACAAATTTTATGATCAGTAGAAATTTTCTGCGACTTTTAGTTTTGACGTTTTAATAAACATTTTCATGTGAATATATTATTTGTTACACTAAATCCAAATTAAAAGTTTTTTTTTATTTATTTTAAAGGGAGCTGTAAAATTCTTTCTAAATTTTCAGGTGAGCTCAAAACTTTGAAACTCTACTTTTTAAATAAATCTTTAAGTTCGTATTTACTCAATATAGTTCATTTGGAAGAAAATAAACTACGGAAAAAATATGTAGAGATACTTTTATTAATAAATACTCTCATTTTATACAATATTTGATGCAAAGAGTATATTAATAATTGCTTGGAATAAATTTGTTTTAAATAGGTTATATATGCTGCATTAAATATTTCGCATATAACGGGAACATAACTTCCTGCTTTTTTTATTTGCTATGAAACTTGAGTAAATTTTTATTTCCCAATTTATAATACGTTATTAATACTATTTATGTTTACAACCTTGTATTTTTTCCTGAGCAGCGAAAAGTTTGCGTTTTCGTTATAAAACTGACTGTTAGAAACGTTTCACAAACATTTTGAGTTGAATGAAATCATTTTGGTAATTTGTATACCGCTGCAAAGAAATTTTTGTGTCGGATTTTTCGGGAACTTCGTATTTACTGCAAGCAAATGGATCTGGACGAGAGAACTACCTATTTGTTTTACTTTCTGAAATGTTTCATCGTAATCTTTTTACTATCAACGCAGATTTGTAAATGCACGAAACCAATGCAGAAATAGTCATGAAAATGTTTTTTAAAATATTTAATACACCTGAAATTCTTTTAATTTGTACCGACTTTTAAGTTTTTTATTTAAAAAAAGAAATCACTTTTTATACCATGAAAAAAATATATACATATCGAAGAATTGCTTTGATTAATAAATCGGAAGTTACAACGTTTACAAAAATTACCGTTACATCTTGAATTTAACTAAATTTATAACATTGTTTTAAGCTTTGAAAAGTGCAATTTCACAGTTGAAAAACTGACTTCAATCACATAATACAAGAAAAAAAGAAAGAAAAAAAATAATGCATTCAAAAAATCTCAGATGTAACAAGGGAAAAAAATATTGAAATGCTTTGAAGATACCTATTTTTAACGTCAAAGAATCGATCTTAAAGCTCCTTTTTCTTAGAAGGAATTGTCCCCATTTATTCGTATCACTTACGCTCTTTTCTAGTCTAGACATGTGTCTGTCACCTAGCAGTATACAGAAAAATTTGCGGCGAAAACGGTTTTTTTTCGGGCAAATTTCATTCCATTGATTTAATTTGAAACAAAGAACTCTGAAAACATATCAGATAAAATTATGCATTCCCTCTTGTTGCGGAAATCAGATTTCCGTTTCTTGAACAGCTACTTTAAACAAAACATAGAATGAAAACTAAATATTATTTTTAAAAAAACATTAGAAATGAAATGAGATATCTGTAAAGAAATTTATTGGAAAGTGAAATATAGTAGGGGATAAGTTACCTTTTCAAAATAAATGTATTGGGAATATATTTTGACAGCTACAGCATAGAAGAAAATGTGTTTTGTAATGAAATTTATGTAAAAACATTATTTTTCATTTTCGTCAGTAAATTTGTATCTTCAAAAATAAAAATAATAATAATAATAAAAGCAGTATTTTAAACAGTTTTTAACAAAACAGTTTTATTTTTCATTATTAATATTATTTTTCTTTGAATGGATAAAAAATGAATTTGATAAGCGTTATAAAGAATATATATATATATATATATATATATATATATTCAGCCAAAACATAAATGAAAAATATTAAACTAAAACGTAAAGTCACGATGCAAACTTTGATAAGCGATACTGCAGATATAAATAGTAAGATACTTAAGATAACACAAAAAGAGGCTCGTATATCTTATCTTTCTCTTAGTAGCGATAGAATGTCAACAAAAAGAGTTTAGATTAAAACAAAGAGTGTTTTAAACATTATTATCTTTTTATGTGATGTAAAAAACTAGTATGGAAAGTAAATACTTAAACGTGTTGTTAAATTGCAAACGAAAGATGTTGAAGCAAAACATAAGCTAAGATAAACAAAGTAAAGGAGTAATTTAAGAAAAAATGTAGTTACAACCAATTATCTTGGGCTATATAGAAAAAAAAGGAAACTGTATGATTGATAAATTTATCAAAAATGTCTGATTTCGGTATTGAACAAAACTATTTAAGTTTTTGTTTCTGTCCATATTTATGCATCTAAAATGCCGACGCTTACATTACTAAAAACATAGATTTTTGCGTGGTATAATTACTAACAAGCTTCGGAACAACATAGAGGAATTACGAAGAGATAAAAGATTTTAATGCGAAAAGTAAGTCACAGATAATTAAACCAATCAATAACTTATTCTGGGACTTCTAAAAACGGCTCCTGCTGGGACTTGCGTCCCACTAGTCTTGTGGCGTTGACTTAGATTAAATTCACGTTAAATTTAAAAGTAAATGAATGTAAGATAACAAAGAACTAGCAAAAATACCAGGCTTCTCCTGAGTCAGTAATAATATTGCGAAACAATTCACTTTCCTTTTTTATTGTTTTTTTTTTAAACACCGCTTTGACGTGATGAGAAATCGAGTTCCATTTCTACCCATAAAACTAAAAGAGCAATACGTATAAAGAACTAAATAGTGATTGGGAAGACGGAAGTTTTGCCTCTAGGACGAGAAATTTCCATATGTGAAAGATAAATTGTCGGCAAATGCTAAAATACCTTTCCTAACCATAAAATGATCCTAGAAATTTTTAGTCCTAAATGATTTCGTAATAAATAAGGAAAGTTTGATAATTATTTGTGCAAAAATGCAAATTAATGGTAATTTTGGTGTTGTTTTGCTTAATTTAGTATGCGGGTTATTTTACATTTTGATAAAAATGTTGAAAGTTTTTTATGACTATTTAAGGAATCGGTCATCAAAAATGAAGAAAAAAACTAAAGTTTTCCACTATGGGATATTATTTCGATTATAAAGATTTCGCCCCGGTCGATAAATCTCGGACATTAATTCTTTAACTGTCAAGTTATATTGATTTTTAACATTTTTCCAAGCACAAACCCGAGAAACAGTTGGGTTTGACAAAGAGATGAAGCCAAAATAAACGTCTCCCTATATATATTCGGGTATAACAATACGATGCACTCAAAAAAAAAAATTACCCCGAGTAATACTCGGGCGTGACATTTTCGAAAACCAGCTGTGCCGGAGACTATCTCGGGCATGACAGTTAAAGGGTTAATCGTTAAATTTTTGTTACATCGTGTAAGGCAGTTAAGGCATCGTGTTATAGTTTTTGGTTGAAAAAATCGCCGTTAATCTCAATCATTACAGTCTTCTTACGAAAAGTTTGGCAACATTCATGATTGATTGGATAAAAAGTAATTTCCCATTCGTTAGTTCCCCCAAGTAAGTACGTGATAATAATTAAGTGACGAATCAGTGCAAATAATATTTTTAAAAAATGGCGTTAAGTTGTATTTCTATCAAAATAGAAAATACTCAGCCAAATCCATTTTTAGTTGCCAATCTCTCCAAGCGATTACGTTACTGTTATTCGTCCTCATATTTACATAACTCGGAAAAATAACTTATGCAGTGAACAGGCCCGTCACTTAGGGGGGTCAGGGGGGGGGGCAATTGCCTGCCCTCCTGGCTTTGAGAAATCAATGTATTTACATATAAGTGGGCGTTGTTTTTTATGTTTTCCGATGAAATTGCATTGCGTTTGTGCCCTTTGCCCCCCCCCTTTGGAAAAACTTGAAATGACTGCCTTGGCAGTGAACAATTTTAAGGGAATAAAATTTGTGCTAACAAATGTTTGCACATTGCAATGCACAATAAAAAAAACATATGGTTAGGGATAAATATTCTGCTTACAAATAACACTAAGATACAATACCTTTAAAATACAACGCATGTTAAAAGCCTGGATATTCCCCATGAAGCTGAAAAAAAAATACTATGTGATTTGACTTGAGAAAAGACTTGAACATTCAATACGACAAAGAGAAATGAGAAACACAATTCTAGATATCGACAGGGAGTTGAGATGATACTAGTTGCCAGATACACTAAATACTGAAATACTAAATACTGATTGGGTTGACGAAAGCCTTTATGCTAGAAATGTGACTTAAAATGGAATAAAAAAAGGCGCTACCAGTATAATTTTTTTGAATATCTTTATATATTATAGCCTATGTGTTGTTCTGATTTATAAGCTACATTATTGTAAAAGTTTCATTGAAATACATTAAGTAGTTTTTGCGTGAAAGAGAGGAACAATAGGCATATGTAATAGTAGTAAGATATTAAAATAAGTAGAAGAAAAGGTGAAAAAGAATGCTGTTGGGAAAAAAAAGATGCATAGATTAGCTAAATAACCAAGTCATCTTTTCTTGCGATCATTAAGGGTGATTAAAAATAGATTTAGTTGATTAATGCCAATCAATATACTAGTAGCTTATCTGGGGCCTTTTTAGTATTTAAATAAAATAGATATATACCAGGCAACCAACAAATTTCGTGCGGTTTTGAATGTTAATAAATAAAACACAAAAAAATGGGTTTAAATTAAATTTATTCAGAAAAATAATCACCATCAGCAAGTATTACCTTTTCCCACCTAGACAGAAGACCATATATCCCGTTTTTATAAAAAGTTGGGTTTTGAGAGTTAAAAAAGTTTTTCACCACGTTTTTCAAATCCTCTCTATTTTGAAACCGCCGATTGCGCATATGGTTGTCCATTGCCAAAAACAGGTGGTAGTTACTTGAGGCTAGGTCTGGTGAGTACGGAGGGTGGGGTAGAACTTCCCACTGTAATCGTGACAGAGTTTCTTGAGTGATTCTTGCTGTGTGTGTTCGTTTCACTCAATTCATGTGGTACCCATTTGCTTAGCTTCCATCGTTTCCCAAGCTGGTGCAAATGTTTACGAATAGTTTCATCACTCACATTGAATCTTAAGACAAGTGCTTGACATGTCTGACTTGAATCCTGCTCGATTGCCAGCTTGATCTCGTCGTTGTTGACCGTTGATGGTCTCCCGGAGCGAGGTTCATCTTCCAGATTTTCATCCCCCGAGGCAAATTTCTTGAACCACTCCTGACCCGTCCGTTCAGCTACAGTACCTTCCCCAAAAGCAGTGCATATCTTACGACAAGCTTCTGCAGCTTTGGTACCAAGTTTGAACTCATAACGTAAACAAGCACGAATTATTGCGTTTGACACCGCCATACTCAACTACAGATTTTTCACTTAAATTCAAAGTAATCAAACTAATCAAATACTCTAAATAATACTGCATTAAATAAGCTTTAATTTGTATACAAGGATACTCCCACCACTTCATTCTGTTTACTCAATATAATCCAGAGAATTAAACAATAAATAAAAACCGCATGAACTTTGTTGGTTGACTAATAGCTATAGGATTTGTAATTAGTACTTCTAAGTTTTATACCCATTAAGCGTTTAGTTATAGTACGGTAAACTAGGGAGGTTTGACCCACCCTCTCTATTCATTGCTAAGCATTTAACTGATGAGCATTATTTGATAGCAAGGTATCAAATGGAATCAAAAGCTAGTACTATATTTTAACAATTTTAAAGTAGAATCAAGAAGCAATCACCTGTTTTGTCTTCTTCTGGCTAAATATATATATATATATATATACACACACATTTTGTTCCTACTTCAACTCTCCTATACTGTACATCATTAACAAATACAGAAACCTAATGAATTATTTGTGTACTCAGATTAATATACTAAAAGACTGCATACTTATTCTTTACTTTCCCTTTTTATGTTAATGTGTTTTTTAACTGTTTCAATAAAATGACTATAACGGGATGTTTGACCAATGTCAATTAATTCTGTTAGGTTTTACTCGGATCAATTCTCCCTATTTGATTTTATTTGATGCTTTAACATTTTGTAAACTGTACACAAAATTTAATTAATTTCAAAAGTTATTTTTTTTTAGTTCAAATCAAGGACATTTTTGGTTCTTTAGTTGCAATCAGTCCCTTGATATTCATTTGAAGCAGTACCTGTTAATGCATTATCCTGATCCAACTAACATAACTAAAACTAGCTTTTCTTATTTTTTATCAAACTTATTAGGATACTCAATCCATCTCTACGTTCTTCAGATATTTGTCAGTCTTTATTTTATAGTAACTAAATTACCTTTTGTTTTTCAATATGAAAGTCAGAAAAGACAGAAAGTCAGAAATTTATTTTATAATAAGAAGGACCCAGGAAAGAAGAAAGAGGTAAAAAACGTACCACATTCAGGATTTTCGTAGACACCTATGCGAAACCTAATATCGGAGATGCACTGTATGGAAAAAAATACGGAAAAACTTGAAAAATTTTAAAAAGAAGGCCAGGGGGGTAGGGTGACGAAGATTAGATACGTCTTTAGTTAATTAACCTGAACAAAAATAAATTCACGTCTAAAGTGGTGCAGGCGTTTATTTCAAAGACTTCTGAGCAGCTATTGTATCGTTGAAATTGCAACTTTTTAGTAAAATGTTTAGCCAATTAAAATTTCTTACATGATATTGGTTGCTTTATGAAAGTTAATGGGCATGACTTTTCTATAAAGTTTCGTAGAAAATAGGTAACATCAGTTTTTTTGTTCTGAAAAAAATGTTGCAACAGTGTTCAAAACATGTCGTAAGGCTCCCTCTTGCAGTGATTGGTAGATAAACAAAGAGTTGCTTTGAGAATGAAAGAATGACGTTAGATATGTCGCAATTATGTTCTACTGGTTCAAATTAAATTTTACCGAAATTCAAATCATTTCAAATTAAACATTTAACAATTTATGGTGTTTCCTCAGATGTATATATTATTGGTATCTCTTAAATCATCGGCACAGAAAAGCAAATATTTCAACATCATTTTTCCTCCTCCCGTAAGATGGGTCAAACCTCCCTCATGTGGGGAGGTTTGACCCAGTTTGGACGCTCTGGAAAACTCACTAATAAATCAAAAAATATAATTTAAATGAGGGATGATAATTAAAAAAATTGCCAGACATGAAAAACAAAAATGTTGGTTTGGAAATTTTCTAACGGTCAGAAAAAATTAAAAAATGTATTTATAAAAAGTGGGTTAAACTTCGCTAGTTTTTCCATAAACCCGTGTATAAATCAAACTAATGTCTAAAAAGTTTTGGAGCAGAAAACAAATTCGCCTTAAAGGGGGTGGGAAGGGTTTGTTACAGAATATCAAATCGTTATGTATAATATGTGTATGATGGTATTTAAAAACCGCGAAACATTATCTACATAATTTTTAACTTTTATTTGAAAACTTAAATTTGTCACCAAAACATTATTTTGCAGATAATTGGTAAGAATCTGACTAATCTAACCGAATTGTATGTCGTTACTTAAGAACTTTTATACCTATTTCATCAGCATTGAACACACTTTCGAATTCCATACTTATGAGCGACGATTCATGTAGCTATCCCGCATCCACGCCCCAATTAAGGGAAAACAGGATGACTCCCTTCAGTTATCTGTGCTGCAGCCACTCATGTGTCTTCCCAACCATTTCACCTCATTGCTTCTCAGAACGTCTTCAACATTGAGATTTATGTCCAATCCTTGAAGCTTTCTAGTTGTTCTGGACTTATAGTTCTGTAACAAGAGCACTTTGGGTGCTTAATCTACTTGCGCAGATGCGACATTGTTAGATATATTTACTTTATTTCCAGAATTTTAAACTTTGACTTTTGATTTTTACGTATTAGAATACACTGCCGTGCTAAGCACAAAAGTCGTTCTTGCAGCTAAAGTCAAAATGAGAAACTGCCGGTTAAAGTTTTGCATCCCACGTGCTTGATTCCGATTGATTTTTTTTTTTTTTTTTGATTTTTTAAAAAATATTTCCCATTAATAAATGGCAGTGAAAATTGTATTTAGGAGAAATATATGACAAAGAACCACTTATTGACAGTTACTCAATTTTGAAAAAAAAATGCATTTGTGCAAATGCAAATGCTTTTTGTGCTTAGCACGGCAGTATAGCTAACTATTATGTATCATAATATAAAGTATTTACTAGGGATGCACCGATAAGCAAATTGGCCGATTACCGATTACCGATTAATCGGCTGTTGATAATCGGCAGATTAATCGGCAGAGCCGATTAATGATGAGGATGATTGTTTTTAATACTATCAATTTTCCCATCACTGTTTTTTCTCTCTTATAGAATTCCGAGTTTGGAGATAGTAAGTAATTTATTTCTGGGAGAAGATTTTTTTCCAATTTCCAAGTTTTACAAAATAATTTCACTATTTTATCAAAATTCTTAGAATCAATTTTCATATTATTGTCAATTCTATTACATTAACACATTGTTAATTATTTTAATTGGACATAAAAATTCAAAAAAGAGGGGGTGGGTGGGGGAGTGTGTGGTGAGCACTCCAATTTAGGAGTACTTTTAATTAAACATTTTTTAATAATTGGTAGCAACTTAATTCAAGACTTTCATTCTTTGTGAAAACTAGAAGTTATCTAAAATAATTGTGCTAAGGACTTAACTATCGTCACATAAAAATTGTTGCAAGATTGTCTATATTTACTTATAGTAGGTGAATTAATTTATTAAAAACTTTATATCAACTATGAGGATTATTATGACTGTTTATAAAATTATTTCTCATAGTTTCTTAGTTAAGGTACTCTTTGAAGAATAATATTTAAAAAAATATTTTTTCGGCCGATTAATCGGTCCTATATTACCGATTATTAATAATCGGCAAAGTAGCCGATTAATGGATACTGCCGATTAATCGGTGCATCCCAAGTATTTACTTTTCAGAAAAAAATTGTATTAACTAAATGATTTTTTGAACGTGCTGGTGGTGTCAGTCACGCCCGCAACACGTGCAAAACATTTGTTTCAGAGTCCAATTTTTTTGAAAGTTTTTACATTATGATACGTCATGGTCCTTGAAAGAAAATATATTAAAATCAAAATCCAAAGTTTAAAATTCCAGGAGTAAAGTGCAAATACGTGGTTAAAAACCCGTGAAAATGGATTGAAAATGCTAGTTTTTGTGACACTGGTTCTCGCTTCTACGACTGTTATCGTTATGTTTTCAAGGAATAATATTCTGTGGTTTAAGCGAAAAATTTAAAAGATTAATGTTCACAAAAAATAAAGGTAGATAAGTAAATTCTAGTTTCTTTCCTGAATAGTCCAGAAGATGAATATACACTCAGAGTGTCAAAAATAGCTTAAACCGAAGATACATTTCACAACTTTTTTAACTTTACATACAAAAACAATTAATTTCCACAGCATTTTTTTAAAAGATTTTTAAAACTTTTGCATGCAAAAACTTTTTCCTAAAAACTGAAATAAAAACGGAATAAAAGGTACTTTAAGATGATATAATGCTAGAAATATTTCATTTTGAAGATTTTTCTCTTTTATAAATCTTTCGAGAGAAATTTAATTACTGTGCTCTTCGTAAATACCTCTAAGCTTTATTACACTGCTTTAATGGTATTTGGTTAATCTTTTTTTCTTCTTTTCATTTCTAACAGAACCCACTGAACTTCCTCAAAATTAAAAGAGTTTAAATATTCCCTGCGGCGATGTAAAATATTTTCTGAAATGTTTTGCTCGCAGAGGTAAACAATAAAACGCTACTTAGTAAAGAAAAAATACTCATTTCTTCAAATATTTATTTTTTTAAAGTAAGGGGAAATGAGGAATGAGCGTTACAGCTTATTTTTAGGACGTGTTGTTCTCTTTTTTGTGATTTTGATGTTTCATGTTATGTTTCTCAAAATGCAACAAGCATTTTTTCATCCACTAAACGAATACATTAAAATCTCATATAAAAACATCCGTTGTCTTACATTACCAGGTTTTCCTTTTTTTTTCTTTTCATTTTGTTTTTTTTCTGCTTAGTTCTTTGTCATCGCTAATGATAATTGCTTCAAAATAAAAAGGAATAATTCGTTAAAAACTTTTTAAAAAAAAGATCAATAAATGTTAGAAATTGTTTGATGCTAACGCATTTTCTAACCTTTTTTAGAATAATCTTTTCTACACTAATAGCAATTGTGTGACAGCCTTCGAAGTATTTCTCTTTCTCTCTCTCTCTCCCCCCCCCCACTCCATTCTTTTCGTTTGCCTTGGGCTGCAAAATATTTTTAGTATATATTTTTAAAAATTACACATACCATATAATTATAACACAAACCACATTACTGATTTCTTAAAGCAAAAAATGTATCTTTTATGCAAATCAAAATCTCATTGTTATTGTAAATTTAAGATCACATTTATTCCGCGAAACTCTTTGGAGATATGTTTCAGTAAATTATGTTTATTAAATTGAAAAGTTAATAAACAGTAAAATGAAATTTTTAAGATTTTTTTTTTTAAATTAAAGCAATGTTTCTAACATTGGAGCAAAAAGGGATAGAAAAAGCTAAAACTGAAAAAAAAACATTCTCTCTCAGTATAAAATATCAAATGTTTCTATTTTTTTCTATAGGACTATAATACAGGTATATCGTTTATACGTATGACTATAATAAGTAGAGATTTGTTTTGTGTGGAAGTGGTAATGACAGTTTTGAGCTGTGTGTATAAGAGCAATCAGATGAATCATTTTCGGTTTGAGCGTTATTTTTACTCACATAAAGCTGACAGAGAAGGGATTAGTTATAATAGGCCATAGATTACTTAATTTCAGAAAAAAAATAATAGAAACATTTACGCTACAAATTCTATATCTGTCCCTAAGTTTAAAACTAAGAACTTTATATTGCATGCTTGTGCCTTGTTTTCTAAAAGGAATGCAGCTCCAATTTGTCAAATTCGTGAAAAAAATAGTCGAAATGTGATAATGTCTCCTCAAATTACGATTATAATACTAGAAATATGGGTATTTATACATAATTTTAAATGAAGTAAACTGTTTAAATTAAAATTTAAACGTGTTGGTGTTTTGACAAAGAGAACGAAAATAGACTCACGCTTTTTAATTCTTCTTTCCTAACATGACTTTCTTTTTTTTTCCAGTGAGCTTATTTCTCATGTTGAATATGTTTTGTTGTTTTCAGTTATATAGTCTTCAATGTTTCAAAAGTACAATTGATGTGACGTACGATTTGTTTTTCACCAAGTTTTGAACCAAGATTCACAGATACTTAAATAATATTCTTACAATAAAATTTTGCTATAAACTTCAGAGAACATTTTCAAACATACATACATGTTTTTCAATGCAAATATGCTTCTCACAAAGCTGTATTTGCTCAATTGTTAAGTCTGCCTTGCATTTCACTATTTCTCTTGAATTCGGTATCTCGTCTGAAGATAATTTTCATCTAACATCTATAGATCGAAGCAAATATATATCAAAGAGCAAAATAAGAAATTGATCCATTATTCATGAAAGATCACAAAGACTCTTCGCGTCACAGCTCGTTATGGCTTCGTTGTTGACATACCTTAAATATATTATGACTCTGAACGACTAAATACGTTAACGATGAGAAAATATTTGCTTTCGAACATACAGAATCGAAAAAATGTCTCTGTATGAATCTAGTAATAAGATTCAAGATTGAAAATGGAAAACATTTCTTGCGAAGAAGAGTAAGGTAAAGAGACATTTTTGCTCTTATTGACTCAAGGATAAAAATTCTTAATTTTTTCTTTTCTTTTTTTTTTCTTTTTTTTAGTAAAACCTGCACAAGAATACGGTAAAAACCATCCCAACTTTCATAAAGAACATGCTCCAAACTCTTTCTATGATCTTCGGAAGAAAAGATAATATGATTGAATTCATCCTCTTTCTCCCAGCGTCTATTTTTACGAAGCCATAAGATTTTGGTTATACTTTATTTCTGTGTTGACAAGGATGCTTCGTTGACTCTTAAAGGAAAACCTTTATGACGGGCTCTCGCTTGTGATGGAATAGGTCATGAAACGAATAGCATTTAAGGGAAAAAATGCATTTATTTTCTTCCATAGCTATAAAAATGGCGTTTATTATATTTTTGTCTGTCCCAATTTTGGGATATGTGGTGTACTTACTTATCTTTTCCCACTTACATTTTCTTCATTTTTAGCCTACTTTTTTTACAAGGCTATTCGTTCAGAAGTTTACCTTTTCCCCAAAAACATGCCATAAATATGAAGCAAGAAGGTTTTTCACTTAGACTTTTCAGGAATATTTATTACATTGCAAGCAATATCGCAACATTTTTTCATAAAAGTCAAAGTTTTATCATGAATTCATAGTAGTAAGATATACTTTAAAGCTATTCGTCATTTCAAGTATGTAAAAAATTTTCATAGCACCTAGTACATTTTTTGAATGCTTAGAAATACTGAAAGCGTAGCATTAAAACATATTTTTTAGCATCACGCCACAACTACCTCAAATTTAAATGCTGCAGAAAGAAGTCTAAATTCCAATTTTGCTGTTACTTTGAAAACTAGTCAATGAATTTTTGCCTCGTTTAATGATACCTATTTTAAAACTCAGATCTAGCGTTTATTAAATAGGTTCAATTTTTAGCGGGATATAAGATAAAACAAAATGGTGGGTCAAAGTGAAATGGTAACGTATTAACAGTTTTCAACACCACACATCTAGCTATATGTTAGCTCTTACATTAAATATGCAGTTGATTCCAGTCTAAAAATAGATACCTCTAAAGATAAATATATTTCATAATACTAGGCATTTTCGAAATTTGATACACATATTGTAATATTTTGTGGTTTATTAAAAGAACTGTTTGTTATAACAAAATTATACAGCTTTGTAATTAACATTTTAAATACAAATCATAATCTACTGATGTCCACTGCTGTAATTATTTATTTTATATTAGACGTGTTTTGGTTTTAGATGTTTAGAGCAATTTGTTAAGTGCACGTGGGGTATGTAACTTTGCCAGGGGGCAAAGTGTAAGTTTTCTTTTTTTTTTTTTTTCAAAATGCAAATATACGCCCAAAACTAAAACTAATACAGTCGAACTCCTCTATAGCGAATCTCCGGTTATAGCGAACCTTTTCATTGGTCCGATCTAAACCTCTGTGCCAGTAATGTAACTTTGTACGCTTCTAACGATCCACAAAGCCTGAAAAATCGGCTATAACGATCCTAAAAAACTGGCGAAATCCAATCCTCACTTTGCAAGAAGTTTTTCCTCTCAAAATCTATTGTCACCAGCGTTTCTGCTAATAAAAAAACATAAACGGTTGTAAGAAATTGCAAAAAGCAGAAAGAGAAACTGTGGACAGTTTTTTTGTGACTGAAAACATTGACAAAATGAAGACATGTGCAATTATGATGTTCATTATTATAGCATATTACCGAATTCCAACTATTTTTTGGAAATTCGGATATAGCGAACCTTCGGTTAGAACGATCACTCAAGTCGGTCCGTTGAGGGTTCGTTATAGCGGGGTTTTACTGCATTTTGTTGCAAGATTTATACAGTGTACTTTTTGCATAGCTTGAAACAAATTTTCACTTTCTTCAACTTGAAGAAAAATAAGTTATATTTCGCTTGATCAACATTTCCCAACTGAACTAATTTTTGACTTTTTGCAATAAATAGAAGAGAAATGCAAAAATATAAATGTGAAATGGTTTGCATGTTTTCACTTCGTTACATATGCTTTTCTTAGAATTTTCAACGGAATATAGGTAGAACAGTATCTAAACATTTCATTTTCTTGCACTAGCAACCTAATTAATGATTCGATTAAATATATTTCTTGGAGGTTTGCATGTATTCACTTCGTTACATATGCTTTTCTTAGAATTTTCAACGGAATATAGGTAGAACAGTATCTAAACATTTCATTTTCTTGCACTAGCAACCTAATTAATGATTCGATTAAATATATTTCTTGGAGGTTTGCATGTATTCACTTCGTTACATATGCTTTTCTTAGAATTTTCAACGGAATATAGGTAGAACAGTATCTAAACATTTCATTTTCTTGCTCTAGCAACCTAATTAATGATTCGATTAAATATATTTCTTGGAGGATTTTTATTATTTTGCATCGCAACTCGACTGAAATTTCTTGAAGTAGTTAATAGTTATAAAAATATCATCGCTTCAAAAACACTTTATTACTGAATGAATCTAAATCGCAGCTGTCGTGAGCTCGGTTAAGAAAAATTAAATTTATTAATACTTTAAGCACACTGATCCTTCTGTAGATAGCGCGCTTCTTTGAACAACACCAGTTGGTTGATAAAATTTTGCTTTTTAATGCTTTTTAATGAGTATGTAAGCAAATTTCTTTCTCTGAAATCATTTTAACTTTGAAGTAATCAGTTTGAACTTTGAAAACTGTTGAAACTAAATTTCCTTCATTGTCCTTGAAAAAAAGGGGTTTCTTCAAATAAAATAGCAAAAAAAAAAAAGTTTTAACGCATTTTAAAAATTACATGTGAACAAAAAAAAAATCAGGACGTCACTTACTTAAAATAACTTTTGCTAATCTGAGGCGTTGAGTATGCACTATTTGAGTAAGTGACTCTAAGCACTATACTTAAGTTATAAAGGTTTTATATTTGATTGAAATAAGTAATTAAAGTATATTATTTACTTCAAAAGTCAAACAGTATAATTATAATTATACTTCATCACTGTTATGTAAACCTAAAAATACAAAGCAAGAAACCAGGTGTCAAAAATAGCCTGATGAAAATCTTACTAACATAATCTTTATAACTTGGTAAAAAGAAAATATTTGAAGAGGAATTCATACAATAATCAGTGAGATGATTATAAAAAAAAAACAGTAGGATTACAAGGACTAAGGTTTTTCTTTCTCTTATCTTTGTATCTTCGAAAAGAAATGAAAGATAAATATGGATAATAATGGATAAATAATTGTATTTCACTGGATGTAAATATAGTTTTAGTACTTCAATGTTTTCTTCTTTTTGCAGTTTATCAACACATAATATTCTCCAAAATGGTTGGGAAATATTTGGACGCTTAAATATACTCTGCTCAATATGAAACTAGCATCATTATAACAGTTTTAATGAATTTAGTGTATATTTTGACGGTTATTTAAGCTTGCCCACTAGTGCCAATCGTTGTGTTAATGTGATAGTTTTATTTCCTGCCAAACAGAATGAAAGAAGGCGAGAAGAAAAAAAACTTATCGTCTGCTATCCAGACTAAAAAAACTATTTTCTCACATTAGCTACCAGTTTTTTTTTTTTTCTTTTTGGCTCTCTTTGCTCTACAAGAGGATTTTTGCCTCCAATTCGGTTACTTTTGTATTCCATGCTGATGAGTTCATAATAAGCACAAAACTGCAGTCCATGGAACGAAATAACAGAGTTGGTGGTGTATTGCATCTGTTTTCTAGTTTGGTAAATCTGGTCTTCTAAATAAAAGCCAAAAATACGCACATACGTTAAACTTTTTTTAGTGCATTACTAAATTCATAAAAACTTCGTTCCATTTTTCGTTACCATTTAGAAAGAGGTGTTTAATATACTTAAAATTAAATGTTATAAGATTAATTTATTTTCTTTGCCTTAAATAAGCATATCTACTTAAAAGTGTATTTGTTACTTTCAGATAAATAAATCTGAATCAGTAATTTATTATTAATTAGTTTGGAAATATTTTCTTGCGAAAAGAGAGAAATATTAGTTTTTGCAATTGCTCAAAGAAATAACCGAATATATGGTTTGTGAAAAATGTTTAAAAAATGCTTAACTTTATTAATAAAACACCATTACTAAAGACGCTTCATCGCAAAGCTCAAACCCTATAACACTTGATCGAAAATCGTAAGCTCATAATCCTAGGTAATTCAAGTAATCAACTGAAAGACGTCCAAACTCGTAATCAAATTCGCAGTTCTGGTATTATATTTAATACTGGAGGGCTAGAACCATATTCATCCGTGAGACTCATAAATTATGCAAATATACTGGGGAACTTTTATGTACTATGCATTATTCAATCGGTGGTTTTATGCAAAGACAAGTAGACTATTAAACTCAAAGCCGCATGATCTCGAAACTTATGTGTAAGGCACAATTTAATGATCGTGCTGAAGAACGCACTTCGACTTTTATGCGTTCATTTTGAGTTAATGGTGCGTTTGAAGGGCATTAATCATGTCTTAGCTCTGTTATTCTTACTCAACTTTTAACTTAAAAGCTTTCTTAACGCTTTTAAAAATGTGCTGCGGAAATTTTTTGTACTCGTCTGGGGCAGTTTCTAGACAAAAACGCATCACATCCAACAGTAACAAAATCAATCAAAAACAAAGTTGCCAATTTTGACATGGAATAAATGGGACTGTGAAAATAACTGGACAGCTGAATTTATATCAAAATAAAATACGAAATCTATTTTATAGATTGTCAAGTAAATGTAGCAGCTTTAGACTTCTTCTTAAATGTAATTTACTGCATCTACTGGACAAGCTACACAGATAGTTTTTAACATTTAATTTTTGCATAAATGCAGCTCTCTTCTTCCTCCCGCTGAACTATCCCTACTAACTCTTTCCTAGAATATTTTAGCGTTCTGAAAAGAATTACTTTATGACTAAAATTTTTAGTAGTGTAAGTATAAATTGGTTAGATTTGAAAAGGTTTTACATTTGCCAATTGTCGGGATAGGCAGTTATTGGGTACTGAAGATACGTGGTGCGAATAGGGCATTTTTAAAATTCAGATTCCTTCATGATCGTGAGTGTAGATTTCTCACTCTTGTGAAAATATGCTTCGCTGTTAATTTAAAAGCATACTCAGCGTTTTTTTTTTTTTTTTTAGTGTTTTCACCTTCAGTGTTATTACAGCCCGTCAAGATTGACTGAATTCATAATGAGTTCGAAATCCGGTCTCTGCACAGTGCCTTTACTAGGATTGCAGGAGCATAACCAGTTCTCTATTTACTCTATTTGCTTGCAATTCTGCATTAGCCTTGGCTACTAAAAAGTATCTTAGCAACTTTCCTGGTTAATAAGAATGACGCTAAACCCTTACGAGAAGCATTTCTAAGTTTTCCTAGGGGCTTCTTGATTTATTCTAAAAACGTGACTCACTTTTTTTGGAAAGATTTCTGAATTCGTGAGTGAGGTTTCAGGTTAACTTCAGGAAATTTACTGACTTCTAGCTGGATGCTTTCCTGTTTTTTCCAAATATCTTACTGCCAAAATTTAGGCATATTAGCTGCGCATTATTTTCCAGGCGTATCTTTGAACTTTTTTTGTGATCTTGAAAAGAACATAGTTCAGAGCCCATAGAGATTATTAAACTGTTTCTTTCTCAAAAAATCCCCATTCTCATTGATCATCCCAGAAAGTGGTTATCTATAAATCGCTTTGACTGTCTTTGCACTTTTTAAAAAAAAGTTTGTATATGTCGTCACAAATTCTGTTTTAAACCTTGCATATATCAAGTCACTCATTCTAAATTAAACCTTACGTAGACGAAATAGTAACTTCTGAATTAAACTCTGAAAAGATTTTCTACCAGCTCGATAACAGTTTACAGTAATTAATTCCGCGTCAACAATCTGTTTGACTTAACAATACTAATAACTATTTTTCTTGTACAGTATTTATAAGTTTTATTGAAGTTAATTTTTTTATTAAATTCGTTCCACGATACACAATTTTGATTTAATCTTCAGTTTTTCGTAATAATCTTCAATCTTTTTCACAAATGTTGACCTGAGTACAATATTTACGTTGAGTGCTGGTAAAAACCAGTCATCGCAAACATTTACATTGCCAGTAGAGTTTTCTAGACAACTGGTTAAAATCTGCTTTAACTAACAAAGGAAATTGTATGCTGATATTATTTATATATTTAGATTTATCTGTAGCAAATGGTATCCCTCGTGATTGAAATAAGAGCTTTAGGTTCCGCTGTTTATTCGGAAGAGGCTTTTCAGAAATCATTTATCAATGTTAAAACTAACGGTAATAAAATGTTCACCCTAATTTATTTGTACTCCCTAGTATTTTCCCGATTATTCTTGGATTTCTAACAAAATTCAAAGTTTCCTTAAATTTAATGTAATAGCAAAACATCAAAACCACCCTTTTTATGTGGTCGTAACATATATTAGATTACTAGAATGTGCAAGTTTCGTCTAGATAATCCACATAAATAAAACTAAGAACATGTATGTTTATGTGCGTGTGTGTGTACCTTATACAAATCCACAGTTTACGTCGGATCTGGACGAAATTCGGGAGGGCGATACTTGAGCACCCGGGAAGGATCATAGGGTGGTTTTTGAGTGGAAAAAAAGTACCGATCCGTTCGAATTTCGAATAAAGGACTTCAAAATGGCTCTATCTAGCGAAATACTTATCGGATCTTCTCGATCTTGGTCTCATTCGAAAGAACGCAAAAAAAAAAAAAAACTTTAAGGAAAGTTTCCCTCCGAAGGTTTTCAAAACCACTAATCGATATCTCCACCCTGAAAAAAAAAAAAAAGCATTTTTAAATTTGGAAATATCCATTTTAAATTGGATTTATAAAAATCGTCTGCACGAGCGTGAAAGAAATTAAATAGGGTGAAATAAATTATTAATGAGAAAAAGGTGTTGCCATTTTTTCTTGAACAAAAACAAATAAAATTCTTGCTTTTGCTTTAGGCTTTTCCTGTAACGGACGGATTTAAAAATTTATTGACGATTGATTAATTTTTCGTTCTGAGTTCTAGCAAACTATTGACTTTAATTTCATTGGGACTTCTAGACACATACGTCACTTGACATGAAAATTTTCCTCAAGACAGATCCCGTGCAGAGCCGGGCCAAGTAGCTAGTTAGTATATAAAAAACCCTTTCTTTAATTTGCGGAAATAGGTAAGCTTATGTTAAAAAACAGCATCTTTGGCACAACAAAACAGTTAACTTGTTGTGAACTTTAATATATTCAAGCATTAATTATCTTTATTTGTATGCATAGTTTAAAGTAACTTTGGCCTTCATTAGTTTATTTATGTGTTCTCTTTTCCTTTATTTCCTATATTTTTTGTAAATTAAATTCCTCAAAAGTACATATACTATTAATAACAATGTAGACAATTGTTAAACATATTATGACAATCCTTTCTCCGAATGGTTTTTCTTCCATTAGAGTACTTTTGCATAGAGAAAGAAGTTCTTTATAGCCTCAAGTAGTCATTTCAAATTTTTTGATTTCCCAATGTTATTTAACATAATTTTTACTCGTCGAGTTCTGAGTAAATGAGTAACGTGGCACTGTTAACACGAACGAAAAAATATTTAAAATAAATATATAAATAAAAATAAAAAGCTTGTAAGGAAAAACAAAACTTAAATGAAGATGGTTAACCAATATATATATATATATAATTAACCTCGTTTAAAGTAACAGATGTATATTTTTTTTCTTCACATTACAAGAGCTAGTTGATGAAGAAGTTCAATCCATGCTGAACCTTAAGATTCCAGATAACTCTGTTTGAGAAACACAGCCTACATAGTGAACCTCTAAGTTCTGGTCAACCTTCATGATAATCATTTCTCTAAAATACCATGATTTTTTTTTTTTACTTTTAATGCAAAATAGTGGTGAATATTCTAATATTAAGCAATACCTCCCATTAAATTTTAAGGCTTTAATAAGTAAGAAACTCTTTTTCACACGAATTTATATTGGTCTTACTTTAAAACTATAAAATAATGTTCATTTCTTCGTCCAAAGAAGGCTTCTATCCCGAGTTAAAACTGCTCTTCAAGCGTAATGACTTTGCAATTTATGTTTAAACTTAAGATTTTCAACTAACACATCCATTAAAAATAAATATCAGCTTGTTGACAAGTTTTACAGTTTCAGTATTCTTTGAAAAGTCCGAAATAGTATAATTCACTTTACTTTTCAGATTTTTTTAAACTTTAGCTAACGAAGTAGTAGCTTCTGCCAATGAAAAGTAATCAATTTCCCCTTGCACACTTTTAAGAATATGTCATAGGTTTAAGTCAAAACTTTTAACCATTAAATCAATACTTCAAAAACATTTATCAATGTTAAATAAATGGTAAACAGATTTCTGCTTAATATGTACACCTGAGTATTTTCTTGATCAAGATGATTAATGACACTAAAAATGAATCCAGTGAACTTGTTAACGAGTTTTACAATTTCAATATTCTTTGAAATTTGTTTAAAACAATACAATTCACTTTACTTTTCATAAATTCTTGAAATTTAGTTAACGAAGTAGTTGCCTCTGTCAATGTCAAGTAATCAACTTTCCTTGTACACTTTTAACAATACGTCCTAGTTTTAAGTCAAAACTTTCAACCAGTAAATCTATAGATTTCTTCAAGAACATTTATCAGTGTCAAATTAATGGTAATAAGATTTCTGTTTAATATGTATATCCAAGTATTTTTATGATTAATGACACGTATAATTCCAATAAATCTGAAAGTTTTCTTTTTTTTACGTAATGGCTCATGCGACATTTATCTAAGCTCACGAACTGGTAAGACTTACAAAATATAGTTAAATCAATAAACTATGCATTTTCTTCTACGTAGATGAATTATGTATTTTTCTGCATGTGCGTTTATCATTCTTACATTGATTTTTGGATTCGCATAGCTAAAAGGCGAAATTCTAGCGTTTTCGCTGTATAATAGCGTTTTCGCTGTATACCAACGCATCGGAGCAATGTTCTGGGGCTGTTAATACTTCGTCATTTGTTAAACGGGAAGTGTTGACGTATCGCATTATTCTTAACTAGCCCTAGTCCTTCAACCTGTCCAATTTTTTTTACAAAAAGAAAATCACCCTAGGGGCCGGTCTCCACATCAGCAGAAAACTGACCGAAACCGAAGGCAGAAACCGAAAATCCGGGTACTTTCCATTAAAAATGGAAACTACCCATACCGATACACGACAACGCGATGGGTCAGAATGACCCATATATTACATTTTAAGAGCATTAAAAAATATTTAATGGATAATTTAGTAGTAAATCATAATTTTGACAAATATTAATCAAGCATCTCAAAAGTATGTCCAAAGTCAAAGGGAAAACCTTGACCTTGGTTATACTTTTGAATGCAGAATGCCTTGGAATACCTCTTTAAATGCAGCTACAGTGGACCCGGTCCATTTCAAATACACTGCTGGCCACCCAAATTGCAACACCAAGAAAGAAGCGAGATATCACAACAAAATTTATTATGTAGATAGCATGTTGAAAAAGTATCAAATGATTAAATTTATAGACTTCTGTGAATTGTCGTTCCTGCCAAAATCAGTAGCCAGAGTAGCCGCCATTGTTGCAGATCATTGCTGCCACACGCCTCGGAATTGATTCAAAGAGACTTTGGATGGGCTGTACAGCAGACCAAGCAGCTTCCACATGTTGCCAAAGCTGATCTTTTGTCGCAGCTGGGGATGTAATCTAGGTCAATCGTTGAACAACTATGAACCACATGTTTTCTGTCGGAGAAACATCCGGAGAGAGAGCCGGCCAGAGAAGCAAATCAGTTTGGCGATTAACGAAGAACCCTTGGACAATGCGTACCACGTGTGGTCGTGCATTATCCTGTTGAAATATGGCTGTGGGTAAGCCCTGAAGGTAAAGAAGGTCAACTGTCTCCAAGACCTCGGAGATTTTGCTCTGGCTATTTAAAGTACCGGCAATGTGTACTAGAGGAGTGCGAGAGTGATATCCAAAACCGCCCTATACCATAAAACACGGTGCTGACCAGTGTGGCGGTGCACAACGCAGATGTTTAGCATCATCTCTCCACGGTGTCTCCAGACTCGAATCCGACCATCGTGGTGTTGCAGACTGAAGCGTGACTCGTCGGTAAAGATAATTTCCCTCCATTCTGCCATCCACATCCTACTTTCATTGCACCATTGGCGGTGGAGACGTCTGTGGTTCTGCGTCAAGGGCAGACCAAGCAATGGACGTCTTGCTGACAGACCAGTCTGCTATAAACGGCGTCGAATGGTATGCACAGACACTGGATGATGCGTTACAGACGGAATGTGCTGTACTATGGTTCGTGATGTGACTGAGCGATCCGTCACTATCATACGCACAATGCGTCTATCATCACGTGAAGTAGTAGGCGGATGTGATTCACCATGTCGGTCCGGCGTACCCTAATGCATCCAACGATAACATATCCGCATTACAGTTGCTTGATTTCGTCCAACACGAGTGCCGATTTCGATGAAAGATAAGCCATAATCTCGGTAGGTCACTATCCTTTCTCTGTCGAACTCGGATACTTGATCAAAAGATGATCGGCGTTTCCTACGATGCATAAATAATCGTTTTTTTTTTTTTTTTTTTTGAAAAATCACAAGAAAAACACAATTGGCGAACTTAAAATCGCCCAAATCTCCAAGCCTTAAATACCTTTCAAGGTGGCGCCACAGGCGCGCATGATGTGCGTCTGTACTTAAATTTTAATCATTTGCATATCTCACCTCCGCTAATGCATGTTGTAAATTTCGTATAGTTTGCACGCTTCCTTCAAGGTGTTGCATTTACAGTGGCCAGCAGTGTAGTTGAAGCGAATGTTTTTAATTTCGCTGGATCGAAAAGACCCAGTGAGAGCGCTCGAATGTTGAAAATATTCAGTGGATGTTTCAGTGCATTTTGAGCAGCAAATTGAAAAGTAATTACTCCTGAAAAATATTCTGATCAAAATTGATAACTGTCACTCTAACGAAAACCTACTTCTACTTTAATGATTGGGAAGTGTCAGAGCATTAAATCTTGGGTTCAGAGAATAGTATTTATTCTCCAAATTTACTGGTTTGCAAGTAAATTTTATTCTCAGTAAAGTATTTGCGCTTAAACGTCCGTTATCTTTATAGGTGATTAAAAAATATGAGTTAGTTGCTCATGTGTATATCCTCACACCTCAGTCAGGACTGTCATTTCGGGTTTCAGGGGGGGGGGGTCAATTGCCTCCTCTGACTTTGGAAAATCAATGTATTTACATGTAAGTAGGTGTGGTTTTTGCCATCTTTTGGCAAATTTACATTGTGTATACACCCTTTGCACTCCCCCCCCCTTGTAAAAATTCGAAATGACGGTACACTTTTTAGGTTTAAATTTCTTTTTAGGAAATCAAGAATTTCATGCAAATAAGACGGGTTGTAATTCTGCCTTATCTTTAGCAAATTTTGCTAAAATGCTTTAGGAGTTACAGTGACAAGTAAAAATGGTGATATGAAATCACAAAAAACACGTCCAAGTTCTCTTTGAATTAACTTGATTTATTCCAAAAACATCAAAGGCTTTTGTTGGAAAGGTTTCTGAATTCTTCAGAAAGATTCAAGATAAGTTTTACGAAGGAACTGACTTATAGCGAGAAAACTTCTTGTTCTTTCTAGATATGTTACAGGAGAAAATTAATCACATTAGCGTCCCATTTTTTTGCAAGAACTTTTCTTGTTTATTTTACAGTGCATTATTCTTTCATACAGGGCCCTGCTCTTTGGTATAAAGCGATACTTTTGTAATCCGTTCAAGCTGTTTTGTATGCTAAAGCAGGGGAACCGAAAAAACTTTCGTCAAGTAGTCATTCAGGGTGTTTTTGATAGAATAGCACATTTTTTTAGTGTTTTTCGATTCCTATTCCATCATAAAACGATAGAAATATTTGAAGCAAATACACCCACAGCTCGATCATGACATCCTGAGACAGCGGTTTCGTCCTTATTTTGGACTCCTCAGTCAGGAATAGCCAATAATTTAGCTGGAGGCAGATAATCTTTGTTGTCGCCAAGATTACCTTTAAACTGGTAGATAAAATGAATTTACCTCGCCAGCGAGCGTCCGCAAACCGTGGTACGGCTCAAATCGAAATTGAAGGCAAAAGCTCAATATTATGCAATGAGTTACCGCCCTGAGCCGTGGGTGTATTTGCTTCAGTTCTGCCTTAGCCCTGACTTACGGCAACGCCTCCTAAATACTAAATGCCTGCTACTTTCTGGTTTTTAGCACAGAGCAAAATTTCGCCCTAGGTTCACGATACACTGTCATCTGCCGGAGTTCTTCGAGAAAGAGAAATAAGCGACTGGTTCATTTCTAAATTTAAATTTAAAAATCAACTGATCAAAAAATTTAATTCGAATATTGTTTGGAACCATCGCCAATAGCTGCAAAATGGCCTTGGTTCACAAAGCACCGCCATCTACCCGAGTTCTTCGATTGGTTCATTTTTAGATTTAAATTTTTAGAGTTAACCAATCAAAAAATTTAATTTCAATATGGCTTGATTTATCACCACAACAACGGTTTCATCCGATTGCCGTAAGGTGGCGCTTAAACTGGAACCAACGACGGCCGCAGCAAAGCAAATGTACTAGGCATTTAGTATTTAGGAGGCGTTGCTTATGGGCGGTAACTCATTACATGATAGAAATATTTGTTTCATTTTATTTATTTATTTTTAAAAAAATGGACAAGGGTAACTTTCCACTGTTTTCATGAAGAAAATCATCCCAATATTATGATCTATTATTTTTGTAGAGGAACATGTCATTAATTTGTACGTTAATTAAATCGATATTTTTTATGACCTCGGTTATGTCGTGTTTTTTTGTTGTCCTCCGGCAAGCGTGATATAAGAAGAGGTTTCTCTATGTGTGAAAAACATTAAGAGCAGAAATCTTAATACAGTCAAACCTGTCTATCTCGAATTTCACGAGACAGAAGAAAAACTCGAGATACAGAGGCTGTAATAAAATTTTCAAAAGTAAGCAATTGGACTAATGTTAAATACTTAATACATTGGGTTGCATCGATATTGTTGAATATTTTACTGTACGACATGTTGTGAGTCCTCGTTTTACTAATTGTAATGACTATATCTAAAGCAAGTTAATGCATACCTTTAAGAACGAACATAGTCTTTGCATAATTGTGCAGAAGTTGATTTTTGTCTCCAAGTTATACCATTGATAAAAATGGCTGGAGATGAAATTCAAAAATGAGAGTCGTCAAAATTCAAGATGTAGAGGTTTTCGGGAAAAATCATTCGAGATAAACATGAGAAAAGCATTAAATTTATGCTGTAAAAGCAGGGAAATTGAAAAATTTCGACAAAGATAGGTTTTTGAGATAAGCAGGTAGGTTCGAGATAAACAGGTTCGACTGTACCCAGGTAGCACAAAAAACGTTTAAACGTTTTATAAACGTTTTTAATAGGTTGTTACGACGTTAATAACCATTTTACAACCTTTAAAAAACGAAGTGTGCTACTTAGGTATATGACCTTGGAAGCAGAATGCATCACGGGGACTTCTATCTCCACCTCCCCCCCCCCCCCCGCCTTAATCAAATAAACTAAAAAATATGAAGTGTTGCAAAGTCATCCGGACAGGCTCAAAGATACCATGAATTCAATCAAGGACTCGCAACGGGTCTCCTTAGCCAAGCAATCATCTCATCTCTTGGTTTTCGAAACATTTACTGCAATGGGGTTGGGGGGGGGGGAGAGCTTGAAATCGTTTTGCGTCTAGTCAATGGAGCTACCTGAAGTTAGTCAACGAAATTAACTTTCTGTTTTTGTACCATTTTTGTAACATTTAAATGTAAGAGGTTTTTGTAGTTTAAAATAAAAATAATAAACAATGGTATACAATGAAAAAGTTGGGGAATGAAGTAAAGTGAGATAATTAAGATGAATTGAATTCAAAATACACAAATTGGAAGTTTATTTTGAAAATCTTCACAACATAAAGATAACACATTGCATTTTAGATCAGAACTTGTATTGAAATTTTGAATTTTCACTACTGGCATCAAATTATGTCTCCTGAATTGTAATAGGAGACCATAGCTTTTATTTCTTTCAGTAGGGAAAAAAGGGAAACTATAATAAATCACGAAAACTAATAGCGAAAGAATTTTCCCCAAAAGAATGGATAACAATATCCCCTTAATATGGAAAAGTAAAAAAGAAAAAAAAGCCCCCAAGAGAAGAAAATAAAGTAAATACGATAATGGATAAATAAATCATATAAAATAATATGGATGAGGGGTTTTTTTTTTTCGAAAATCATTTCAACTAATTTTTCACTCACTCTGAGAGAAAATATTAGAGGAAGCACTTTTTTTAGTAAGGATTATTTTAGTAAGGATCAATTTTTATGCTATTTATACTCATAACTGAAATGTCGTTTTTTAAATGTACTACGAACATTATAACCATAACTATCAATAAAAGCAATCGCAGTATAACGTCTGCAGTATTTAAAAAAAAAACTTTTTTCAAATAGAAACTAGTCAAACAAGTCTCGTATATCCTAATGTTAGTTTAATCATACGCACTGTCATCAGTTTGAAAAAGTTTTAAGCATTTAATTCTCATTTTACTCATGTAATAAATCTTTTCGCAAAAAAATTGTTTGCTAGAAATTGTTTGAAAATGAGTTTAAAATGTTTCCTTTCTACATTAAAAATATATATTGTGATTTAATTTATGCGGAGAAAACTGGAAGAGCAATTCAATACAAAAGAGTTCTTATTTATTAATTCTGAAAAATGTTTAAGAGAAGTAATTATATTTGCGCTGTCTTTCTGTAACAGCTGTTTCAAAGTTAATGACTTTTTTTCCACCTCTTTCTTTTCTCTTCTTACTGGAAGCCATCTTTCCAACCCGCATTATTTGCGTCAATCATAACATAAAAATATTTTCTATGTCCGCGTTTGTAATTGAAGGTAATTTGTATACTTGCTGCGGGAAGTCAGCAATTTCCTTAAAAGTGAAACCTTTATCACGAAAACTAACTACTACAAACAAGAAATTTCACTTCCATGTTTGGCAAAATTCATTTCTTTTTCATGAAATCGAAAATCTTAGTTGCTTTAAATATTCGGCTTTGTGCTTATGCAAATGTGCGGATATTACCATTTTAAAGATTTAAGATTGTCTATGTACTTTTATTAAGATTGTATTTTGCAAAGGTTATAGTCGCACGCGGGCACAAAAAATGAGTAGGAAGTACATCAAATGTCATTAATGCGTAGGATTTACTGCAGCTCTTTCTCAAGATTTATTTAATTTAGTAAAATAACTCTTTTATCTAAGTTTTTTACAGCACACTTTACTCTTAATTTAATGAAGTTCGCTAGTGTTATATTTATCTCTTATACTGAAACATTTTTCTCTTAAAATGTCACAAACAGTTAAAGTATACGAACACGTTGAAATGGCCATTTTTTACAGTTTCATTTGCTAAAAATGAATTTACTGGAAAACATTTCTTTAGCTTTATAAACAGGGAAATATTTATTTCTTCGTTCATTAGAAGCAATTATATTTATCTTTATGTGTGAATAATATACAGCAAAGTCTGAAAGTTTAAACTTAAAATACATTATTTTTTGAACTGAGTTTTTATCTCAAATTTAACTCAACCTATTCTCATTCGATTTTTTTGCATCTTTGCAGAATTTTTCGCAATACTGCTATCAAGGGAATACATTAAATGTTATGTATAATAGCAATATTTTATCAGTTATATGCTGTTTTTTTATATCAATGTAGTAAATTGCCGAAAATATTACTAGAAAGGTTTTTATGAGCCTTACAGGTTTTTATTTTTTATAAGCATAAAAAATGTCAACTGACACTTTGTCGCCTGAAATTCTAGAGACAAATTTTAATGTATAATATTATGCGATTAACATAAAAATGATGTTCAAATTTCATGACGTATCGGGTCATTTTTGGAGAATTAAAATATTCGTCATCTTGATCATAATGCGAGACAAGATGACTTTTAGTGCAGGACAAGATAACAACTTAGATGAAATCAAGAGAATGTTCATCATCAATTTCAATCAATTGTTCATCTAATCATCTTAGATGAACAAATTTATCTATGATATTATTAATAAGCATTTAGAATGCATAATTGCAATTTTTATGCAATACATAGCATTAAAACGTAGCATTTACTTGCTTTAACAACTGTCACAAACAAATATTCCAATGTCTACTAAAATTGTGGTTCGTTCAGTAGAGTCTCTCAACTTTTTTTTTCTTACCAATTGCGAATAGAGCTGCTGTCTTGTTTTGAAAAACATATATCACATATATCATGTTCCCCATCTTGCCTCACGAGTCATCTGCCTCCAGGTTCCCCTTACTAAAATTTTCACAAAAATGTGAGGAAGAATTTTCAAAATTGATAACTATTAACACTTTTAGCTCATACTACATCCAAAATATAACTAAATGTATCTAAACGTAAATTTTTAAAAATGTTATAGTCTTAAAAAAAAATTTTAGACATAGTTTTCTAGGTGCGTGAAAGAAGTTTTTGCCATAACTTAAAAAAAAGCCCTTGCATTGTAAAAAAATGAATGTTGTTTTTTTGTAAAATACATCTAATTTTATAGTTATAAACTGTAAAAAATTGCTAGTTTTACAGTAATAAACTATAAAATTGCTAATTTTACAGTTTACAACTGTGCATTTTACAGTTTTAAACTGAAACCTCTGCTGCCAGTATTATACTGTTTTTACAGTATAATACAGCAAAATTTTATGGCAATAAACTGTAAAACTTCTGACTATACAGTAAGAAACTGTAAAATTGCTAGTTTTATAATTTATTGCTGTGTATTTTAGTTTTAAATTGGAACCTCGGCTGCCAGTATTACATGATAAAAACAACTGTTCATATTTCGCAGAGTATATGGCTCTTTAAAATTTTGTATCGTATATTTATCAGCATTTTTACATGGAAATTTTTTTTAATGGAAAAATAAGAGTGCGTTATTGGCACTTTTCAGGAGGGCCAAAACACTGAATATTTTTTTTCCCATCTGATGCGTTTGGTTATTTACAATTTTTGAAATTGTATAGATATTTTTAAGTGTAAGACTATCATTTGAAGGTATCATTTTAATTTTAATTATTTGTAAAATTCGAACTTGAAAAACGCGATTTTTCACATTCGTTATCTTAGCATGGTGCCGACGATATATTCGGTAGTTTGCTGAATGTACTTTGAAATTTATCTTAAAGAAACAAATATATGCCGTATTCTGGAAATAAAACTGAACTCAACCACTGTTTAGATTTATTTGAATTTGAGTATATGCTGCGCTCAAACGAAATAGCGCAAAAAAAATATATTTCATAAACAAACGAGTATTTTCAGTAAAGCTGAACAAAATGAATTTAAATGAAATTTTCATCTCCAGGAAAGAAACTTTACAATACAAAGCTCAAATTATAATAGACCACTTCTCTCACGAATACTATTCTGTATTTAGGAAATAAATTTGAAAGCAATGACTTGGGAAAGCCAGTCGAATCTGAGTTACGGGTACATTCAAACAAAGTAGAGAAAAAATAAAGTTGGATAACCAAAAAAGCATTTGCTGAATAAAACTCAATGTAATGAATGGAAATGAATAGAAAGAAGCTTCCCAATATCCAGCACAACCTTTAGACAACGTCTTCCACATGCTTACCGTTCCAATAAAATGCAAAAACGAATCAGCCACCAAGAAACTCCGTCGATTAACTTTTGTTCCAGCCTGCCATCCAATCCGAAAATCTCCCAAACCTACTCACAATGGAAGAGCCAATGAAGAAGGATTAAATCGACTAAAAGAGAGTTACCCTACAGGGGCAATGTAATCTTACAATTACGCCCTTCACTGCAAAGAATGCCATGTGAAATCTGGGAATGGAATTTCCCGTTCGAGGGAATAAAAGAAGACATTTAGCTGCGATGTGTTATGCGTATGGCAAAAGAGATTGATTGAAGTTTGCGCTAGCAGTTAAATGACTCTTTTGAAGAGATTTGCCAGATCTAGGGCTCTTTTGTAGTGCGTAAGATGAGGTTGAACAAGGAATTAAAATGTTAAAGGATATGAGGTAGAAAAGGAGCTGAAAGTCAAGTTCCATGAAATGGAAAAAGGTAGTTGGTACAGTTTCATCCATAAACAAAATAATATTTGAAAATAACCTTAAGCTCTTCGCATCGAATACATTAAGTTTTGTGATTACGTAAAGTCTTAAATGTAGTTTGACATATCTTTTAGTTTCTATGTTGTAGACCGTCGCAAACTACTTAGAAAAATATGTGTATAAGAAAGTAAATATCTAACATTATTTTTAAGTGGTGTAAAGATCAAATTTGGAAAATAAATGTAAAAATACATAATACATAAGTACAATACATAACGTACAATACTTACATTATATAATAAGTAAGATTTGTGATTACGTAAGGTCTTTAATGTGTAGTTTGTCTACCCTGGTAGCACAAATAACTTTTAAACGTTTTATAAACGTTTTTAAGCGGTTGTTACAACGTTAATAACCATTTTACAACCTTTAAAAAACGAAGTGTGCTACTTGGGTAGAGCTTTTAGTCTAGATCTTCTAGTTTCTACGTTGTAGAACGTCGTAAACTACTAAGAAAAAATAAGTGTGTGAGAAAGTAAATATCTAACATCATTTCTTTGAGTAATACGTTACGTTCTTACGTAATGTAAAGATCAAATTTGAAAAATGAATCTAAAAAGTATTTTGAGAAAAATAATTTTCCTATATTGTCTCTTACGAATCAATTTTCTATCATTTTAACTAAAATATTTTCTCTTCAAACGGGGATTTAAGAATAAAGCTTGCCCACGGAGAAGAAATGGCGCGTGACCTTGATGCGGAAACGAACCGCTTCATTTTAAAATAGGTAGAATAGTGGGAAAATTATTTTTTTGCGAAATAAGTTCATTAAAGTTTTGCCTCCTTGATCTCTCTGATAATACCTATTATAAAATAAAACAGTCCGTTTCCTTTTCAAGGTCTTGCGCTAGCTCTCCGAGGTCAAGCTTTACTAGACATGAACCAAGCAACATAAATATGTTGACAAACAAGGGTTTCAGTGTTGCTTTCATTTCTTTATTAGTCTGAAAGATGAACATATTCTTGTTAGAAAACAAGAATATGATCGTCTATTAAACTAATAAAACAATGAATACAGCTTTGAAAAGACATGCCAAATAAATTTCTAATAAAGTTGAAATATAACCATTGAAATTCAATTTCGATTTTCTTACCTTATGTTTTGTTTTATTTCAACTTATTAAGCACTAGCTTCATAGAAATATGACTGCTTACTAAACAAAAAAAAAATGGAAATATTACCAAAATATTTCCTTACGTTTTAAATTGGTAAATATTTTAATTTTCTATGTAATAGCTGTATGTGTGAACCTACGTGAAAATATGTTTGAGAAAAGATATTTACAAAAGAAAACAAGTGGGTAAATAATACTTTATCTAAATATTTATTTATTTATTTGGTTCTATGTCGTGTTATGAATTAAACATAATTCACACTTTAAGCTTCTTCATTCTTGATAAGGTCCTGAGTACTTCATAACCTGATTCAGTTTTTTTCTTTAGTACTGTCCCATGTGGCAGTGACAGCGCCTACGCTGCCGACTATTTCAGCTAATATAAATTGTCTCTCTTGACAATACAGATCTCTGGGTACAGCAATCGCTGTATCCAGTTTTGTAATGTCGCTTCACTAGCGCCACCACTGACACTAACAAGGAAAATAATTGCAAGAGGTCGGATTACAAATTTAGTTCATTGTTTCTTAGCGACGATATTAGCTTAGTTATGGGAAGGGATTCATATATTTCCTCAGAGTTATTTTGCTTATTTGCAGCTTTGTGTGGTTATTTCGGATTAAATGTTTATTGCACTTGTAATTACTTTTACTGATTTTTTCTAGAACACTACTTTACGTTAATCTCTTCTTTTCGGTTGTACACAAATAACCTTTCAATTATATATAATATGAGAATACCTTAATGTTAATGGTATTTTATTAGAATATTGCCTTTTTTTCTGCGAAAAAATAATAGCATTTTCAAATTACAATTTCTGAACAGTTTATTTTGTTTAACATTATTGTTGGACCTTACTGTGTATGTAGTTTGTTTAATAAATGCTATATGTAGTTTGATTTGATTCTAAATTTTCGGATGAATAAGTGCTTTTTTGTGATATTTACTGTGTCACTTTAATTTACAAACAATAATAAGTTAAACATATATTCTAAAACTTATGCAAAAAAAAAACAAAAAACTACAGCTTTTCAAAATTTATAATAACTAACTACAGCACAGAAATTCAGAGGCTTGGTCAAATGTATAATGCTGAACTTCGTCTTGGGTGAAAGATAAGGCAAACTACCATTAAGTATTTTAAAGGGTCTGTTTTAAAGTTATATTATAACTATATGGTTATATTAATTGTATTATGTAGTTATAATATAGGGTTGTTATATTTTCAAAACTAATTGAGGTACGAAATCACATCGAAATATATTTTCCTCATAACTCATGATGAAATTTACCCAAAGAAAATAAAACTATATAGCCAAGTTAAATCAAATTTTAGAATCTTTAAATCGTTAGTAAAAACGGCATTTTTATTTAAAGGAGCATTATCATCAGTAAATCAAATAATTTCACCAACCGTGAAAAGTATTGAAACTTATTTATAAATAAAAGGAATATTTTTAATAACAGGGTAAACTTTTAATAATTTTTAATTATTAAGTTTAATTTATAAAATCTATACATTTTTATTAAAAAACTCTAAAACAAAAAATATATAGATTAAAATTTCTGACTAATTTCTGACTCTCTTCTCTTTCTAATTAATTTCTGACGTGTAACATTTTCAGTAAAACCTGTTAATAAATAAATATTATTGAATTAGTATACCGTCAGTAGGAATTGTGACAAAAGTCATGCTATTGTGCGATAATTAAAATAAATTCTGGTGTTCCGGACCATATCCTTATGCCTGAATTATTAATATACGATGAACCTTAACTACGCATTTAATCTTAACTCTGAATTCTCATTTAATTCTCCTCAACAAATCACTTAATTAATTTTCGGAGTAGCTCATTCGTAATTGGACGGTTGAGTTAATAATTCTATTATAAGCGCTTTTCAGAGTCATAATATGTCTCTCAAACTGTAAGAAGATTTGTAAGAATGTGCAATATGCCAAAATAGCTTCAATTTACATTTAAAAAATATTTTAAAGTATCACAAAACAAAGGTAATTTTTTTTCTCATTTCAGAAGAAAAAAATTTGAGTAAAATGTCAGATCACCAAAGTTACAAAAAGGGCATTTTGCTAGAAATCGGGGCTACAAGCAACCAGTTTTTTAATTCAAAAATATGACAGTTTATTTATATAATGATGTTCGATAAAAGCCTTTATATTTTGCTTTTGTTGAACGATGTTATGATACATAAACTCACTTTTTGCACTGAAAAAACGTTCCTTTTAGCCTCGAAAGACGAGTCTGCTGTTTTGGAGAATTTGCGGTCTGTCATTTGTGTTTTTACCTTTTTATATATTTATTTAATTATTTTTACAAATTAGTAGTTGACCACCCTTTTATTCCAGAGTGCGAAAAAAAGCTAGGTTATTAATAAAACAGTATATATTTACTCAAAATAAAATGGATAACACACATCTCACAGCAAATAGATTGGTAACATTTTTATTAAATATTATCAGGTTAAAATGTTGAAAGTGGTGTAGTGAGATTTAACAATAAACCTCATAACACTAGTGGTTAAGAAGGGACTTACTTGAAACTATCTATATATCTTTACCTATCCTATCCTCCAATAACTGTACCTTTTATTTTAATCTCATTGCTTTTTAATTTTCAAGTATACAAGTTTCCTATTTAATTCTATACTAAGTGAGAAATTAGTTTACATTCTAATGACCTTGGAAATTCAAATGTCGAATATTTTATGCATAGCACATGAATAAATTTTTTACATTACTTGATTTTCTAAGTTCTTAGAAAATTCAAGTTCACCTCTAACTATTGAGTTAAGGAAATGGTCTATAGGGATCGATTTCTGCGAAGAAAACGACATCAAGCTGGATTTCGTGCAAAAGAAAAAGTCTTGATCTTTTCTTCTACTGAAGAAAGAAAACGAAAAATTCGCTAAGAAAAAATGATGAATGAGGATTTTCCCTTTTTTTTAGGTTAAGAAGCAAAATTCAAACACTAAGCGTATAAAATGATGTCTGCTTTCAAGAATATTTTACTGAAGCAGCTAAGAATTTAAGCTATTTTAATATTTATAAAGTAGATTGGTTTTTCACTTTAAGACACCAAAATGAAGTATGAAAATTAATTTCAATTGCATTATGTTAGCAATATTGAGCATTTAATTTTACAATGCAAAACATACAACTTATATACATGTTATTGAGCATTACTAAGCAAAAAGTACTATGTCGTAAAATTAGCTTCTCTAAGAAACTCGCGAAAATTAAACGATATTCATAAAGGCTGTGATTCTAAATGTATTTACGTATGCAGTGTGTAGATTAAATGTATGATCCATTTTGAGCGTAAAAACTAACAGTTTAAATAAAACTTTGCCACTTGCAGAATTTTTACACAATAAAAAGATAGTCGATAAATTATGACAAATACATTGTGTTCAAATAGTTCAAAATACCTTCTCGAGAGGGTCCTCCGAGAGTATTTTTATTTAGCCAAAATGCTAAGTAAAAATACTCTCAATATAACCGCCCTTCGCAGAAATAATTCGGTGTAGTCGCAAAACAAAATTTACACGTACGCAATTTTATAGTATATATATATAAAATGTTCCTTGCCACCATTTTAATTTTGAAACGACTGCTGCATGAGCTCAGAAAGCTTTTCTAAACTCATGCAATAGTTAGCAGCGG
This sequence comes from Uloborus plumipes, assembly GCA_038373865.1. Classification (NCBI taxonomy): domain Eukaryota; kingdom Metazoa; phylum Arthropoda; class Arachnida; order Araneae; family Uloboridae; genus Uloborus; species Uloborus plumipes. The sequence continues at coordinate 61,824 of JAXGGA010001414.1, forward strand.
TAGAATATTTGAGTAACATTTTCAGCTCTCAGCAGACCTACGAATGAAAATGTGTTCTTTCATTGCAACCCGTCAACCATTCCAATGGAAATCTAGTTGCTTTCCATCCGAGCAACAGTGATCCGTTTCTGCAGTACTTGCATGTGATCTCTTCTTGTACGGTTTTAAGAATGACAAAGTATATGTACCCCCATTGGCAACATTGCATCAACATACTGTTGGAAACGTGCTTTTAAACATCAGATTACCATTAGGAGGCTCGTCAGGTAACTAAAGAAAAACACATTGAACATGTGAAGTAGTGCCAACAAATTGGTGAAGGATGTGTATCTGTTGTTTACCTCGCATATGTCACACATCCATTATCATGTACCATTAGTTAAAGAATAAAATCAAAACTAGATGAAGAATTTGCAGTTTTACTAACAAAAAATACACATTTGCTCTTGAATACGCCTTGAGGAAAACATCTTTAATTACTTTAATGGTCCTTTTTTTCTCCTGTATTCAGAAATATTAATTTTAAGGCATTTCATCTTTACGCTCAATGCATGCACTTTTTTTTTACACGGAAATTGTAATCTCAATCACCTTCGCCAGGATTATAGAATTTTGGTTGCTTGAAAACCTCTTTGTTATGGATTTTAACCTCATCTTATTACACATTTAAGCCCTCGAGATTTACGACTTTTTATTCTTTTCAGTATTCGAAAGGCGCTTAACATACTATTGAAGATTTAATCTTTTCTTTTGGCACTTACATAGAATGCTTTTAAGTTGCATTCTTGATTTTTTTAAAGCTCTTTTATGTCTGACGTTTTCTCTCATTTTAATAGGATTAAGCACTGCTACATTTTATACAATGATAGTGTCCTCTTGATAACCGTATTAATGTGTATAAATTGTGTTTAAATGTGTATTAATTCCTTTTCAACATGTATCGTTTTTAAGAGGTCAATATAAGAACAAATATTCTGTATAATATTCAGTATGTTTTAGATTGGCTGTACCAATATCTTGAGTTCTTAAAAATCTCTCGTGCAATATCGCTTTTTAAATCATCATTGAAATAAAATCCTGATATTCTATGAAATTTGTATTTAACTCGATTGCATCCTTCTCGCGTAAACTGTGTCCGACAGTAAACACTAGCTACACGTTTTAGTCAAAAATGTAACAAATGTTTTTTTTTTTTTCATTATAAGAAAAACTCTCCGGCATTAATTTTTCAACCCGCATTATTTTATTGTAAATAGTTCAATAATTATTAGCTTTTGAAAAGTCTTCTGACTTCTGGCTTATCCTGCATATCGTTTGTTGTATACTAGATGACAGTTGTACGTTAAAACGAAGCATGTTAGAACTGACGAGATTAAAAGCCTTTATTGTGGTTTTTCAGGTTGTATTATAACCTCCTAAAACCTTTTCGATGAAATAAAACGATAGACGCAGTCAAAGTGAAGATCAAATTCGCTTGTTTTTAACCGCGTCTCCTACATTTTTTTTATTGCAAAAAAAAAAAAACACTTTTTTAAATGCAGTGAACTCTCACTTATACACCGCCTCATTTATGCGCCTTTTTCACTTATACGACGATTTTCAGTGGTCCCAGCACATTCCATAGTAAAATAATAATTTCATCGTTTATGCGTCGCTCTAAAGATAAATATTTCACTTATGCGCCGAATTTTTCGAAAAATTTAAACAATTTATTATGTAAACAATCTTTTATTGCTCACGGAAGGCATCTTTTCCACATGAACTAAAGTTCTGAGAGGGACAATTATCTATTATGGATCGTTTTAAAAGGGCCAGTTTGTGATTAGCTATGCAACAATTTTGTTTTCATATGTGCATTTTGTGTGTATTTTGTGTACATATTTTTGTTTTCTCTTTATCATTTCAACTAGGTTTCAGTAGTTGCCAAACCGTAGTAATATGACCATTTTCTATAGAAATCATCTTATTCATGCTCTCATTAGAACTTGTGTTGCGTTTTAGACTTTTAAATAGGCCTTTCACTTATGCGTCTCTCTCACTTATGCGCCTTTTTCTGTTGGTCCCTTGGGCCGGAGCATAAGCGAGAGTTCACTGTATAAGGGAATGAAACAAAATATGTAGGTTTTAAGTTGAATTTTTAATTTTTTATAGGTGTAAAATCATTAAGTTTCACCCGAGTTATCTCGGGGTAACCTGCGGCTCATACGAGCACGAGATAACTCGGGATAATCAGACAAGCGGTTAACCAGCATTCTTGGCAAGCAGTATTCAAGTAACTTTTTAATATTTTTTCTATGGAGCAGTTATTGCAGAATCATCGGAGTTTTCTGAAACCGCTCTTCTTATCTCTGAAAAACTTTAACTATCTATCGTATTTCTTCAACTGATGAACCACTAGCTAGAAAAAAAGAAGCGAAATATGAGAAAAAAAAGTGTTTAAATGCTTTATCGGGATTGCGCTCCTATTGAAACATTTGTGAAAAAAATTTAGTTTTATAGATATTATCATCCTTATCATCCCGAAACACCTCCTATTAGTTTTAGAAAATGAAAAAAAAAAGAAGGAAATAAATAATAATAGTAGAAAGTGTTTTCTTGCCCCCCTCCCCTCCCCCCAAAAAAATCACCGTAGAAAAATTGCACTGACAAAATTTATTTAGAAAACCATGTTAGATTCTTCAAGAGAAAAAAACCCCCCTTCGACAAGAAGTGCTACCTAATGAAGCGTAACTAATATGTAATTTACTTACTGTTTTTTTATTTTTAGGATCATTTTTTGAAATAATTCTAGTTTTTTTAGGGAGGGGGAGGTAATTTGAAGTACCTTTTGCAAATTTTGTCCGAAATATTTACTAATTTTTACTAATGTATCACGTGAAACCTCTTTATTTTTACACATGCTTTAGCATGTACTTTTTTTCAGAATTAAGTTCATGTTTCTTAACTATAGTCAAGATTTAAAAAGAAAAAAAAGTGCTTTAGCTAATCAAGTACGAACTCGTGAGTAAAACTGCTCACTGTGGTAAACTTCTGAAACTTTACAGATTAATTTCGGGCAAGATTTCGGCATTCCACGCGCGTTTACCAGTTTCCTGGGAAGAAAGGTAGATTTGCGCCAAATTTTCCAGAAGTTTCATAAATGCAGACTTTTTACTATTGTGAAAAGCATTTTCATTTACCAGTTTGAAGATGTATACTATTTTTTATGGGCGTTTCGCCCTCAGGTCAGTTAGTCTCTTATTATTCTGACTGAGCTCAAAACAAGGACAAAGTCCAGTCTCTGGATGCTGTAGTTTTGCCATTATTGCAGGCAAAAAGGTACTCAGTATTTGCCTGCAATTTTACTTTAGCTTTGGCCATATTTGTTTAAGTAGCTCTCCCGGTTACTCGGGAAAGCGGCCAAGCTATAAAAATATCTAAGTTTTATTTTGTCCTGATTTGTTTTTTAAAAGGAGCTAGCTTTTATTGAAAAGTTTTCTGAATTCTTCACAAAGAATCCATGTTAATTTCAGAATGGTTATTGCATATTATTGAGAAATTTTTCTGGTTTTTCCGGTATGTTACTGGCAGAATGTGCCTAAATTAGCTGCCCATTATTTCGCAGAAACGTTTCGAACTTTTTTCAACAGCCAAGGTTACGTGCAATTTAAGTTCCTTGATTTACTTAGAAACATTTACTTGCTGAAAAAAAATCTTGCAAAATTTAACTTATTGTTTGTATATTATTTTAGTAAACATTACAGCATTGAAATTCTGTTTTAAGTATATTTACGTAGTTCAAGTGTACTTTACGCTTCTCCTAACAGTGTTCAACATTTTGTTTATTTTAAAGTTTTGTTTTAATGTATAGGTGTATAATACTATCTTTAATGTTTAATAATTTAAAATAAATAATAACTTAAAAAAAAAAAAACAATATTGTTTCTCATGGGGGGGGGGATAGGTCTTTTGTCGTAAATTTCTCTATCTTCATATCAGTTTTCCTTTGTTGTAAAAGTGACATTTAATGTGCATGTACAAGAAATATGTTCGTGTCCTTAATGTTTTCAACAGTATTGATGCAATCTACTAGAGTAGTTGACAAATACTTTCAACGCAAAATTCATCAAATTAAGTTAATGTTTAATTTTAGATTAAACTATTCAACATTCGTTTCTCTTTGACATTGGAAGCGCAGTTTGTCATTGTAAACGAAGAAGTGTTGACGCAAGGAAGGCAATTCAATTTAGGCATTAATATTTATGAGATGTTTCGATTTCTACTTCAATAGTGTTCTGGGAATTTTAAAGTCAATATTCGTGCTTCTTTTTGTATGAAATTCCCGCTACTGCTTGATTTAAAACAAACAAATAGCTTCACATTTAGTTTAAACAAACTCTATTATATGCTTCATTTTTTTTAACATAACTTTTTATTTCAAAATAGCAAATTTGATGGCATGTATGGATTTAGTTTGAATTTTTGAGGGATTAAATTCAGAATATTTCACTCAAAAATAAGATCTTTGCAGAGTATTTTCAAAATTTAGAAACACTCCTAAGAAATGTATTATTCATAATAATATGAAATTATTGATATTTTCCTGTTAAAAACATGTTTTTTGGAATTGAGAAATGAATTTTACTTTAAAAACATGGTATACATCTTAGAGTATAGATACATCTTACTTTTTTAAACATAATGTTCGCTTTTTTCCTCGTTGCTTAAGAAATACTTGTTATTTTCCAGGCAAATAGGACTTAAAACTTCATATCAGTTTTAGATACATTTTGCCTGTGCTGAAGTATTTTTATTCTACATTTTATTAAAAACCGAAGCATAAATCATTTTTCTAGCTCATTTTATACGATTATGTAAATCTATCCCCGATTCAGAGTGGTTTTAATGCTAATTTTATGTTTCCATTTTCTCATTCATATTTATGATTTTTTTTTTTTTTTGCTTTGTGCAAAAGGCTAGCGTTGATGGTTAAAATACACATCACTTTCTTCAGCTCAAATGGGAGATGGGAGAATACTTTTAAACCCTTATTGAAATTCCATATATTCAATTTTTGCACTTGAGCTCATTTTACGTTTTTACATTTGATTGATTCAAGCTCAGAGGCAGCAAGAAAAGGGAGTAAACCCTCCTATAGAGCTATAAACTATAAACTATATACTATAAACTATAGTATTTTATGTAATGTAAAGTCTGTTATGATCATTGACCAACTCTCTCCAGAGGGCTGCACTAATGGATTCCAGTATAAGATATAGGATGGTCTGAAGATATGAAAGAACTGAAGGTTGTTTTTAAAGTACGTTATTAACCCGTCAAATAAAAAGGAATTAATTTGTTCTTTTGCTTCGTATCAATAAGAACTGATAATAAATTTTTTTATTTATATAACGATTAAAAAAACTCGGAAATTACTGTCAAAATCGCTTGTAACGAACTCTGATTTAATAAGAACTGGAATTTAACGAGGAAATCAGAAATATTTGATTGGTATAATGCCTATAAGAGAAGATGTGCCTATAAGAGCCTATGATAATACATATGAGAGAATATCTCACTTTCAGAGAGCAAACCCCGCTGAAAGCGAACGATACTTTGTGATTAATAAAATTTCTATAGTCTCCCAGCTCTCGGCTTACCCTTTCTTAGAAAAAATACTTTATCATTTCCAAGTCAAATGAATGTTACTCGTAATTCATAGATGCTGAGAACAGGTAACTTTTTTTTTGTTTTGTTTTTGTTTTATTTTATTTTTATTTATAATTTGTGGAGTAGTGAAGCATTAAAAAATAATACATACATGGTGCGTCCCAAAAGTAATGCGAAAAAATTCATAAAAAAACACTTACTGAAGATATTTATACAAAAAGTCAAAAATCCTCAAAATAGCACCCTCTTGCACTGATACACTTCTGAAGACGGTGTTTCCAACCCTGGAAGCCATCTTGGAAGGCTTGTTTTGGAATGTCCTACAGAGCCGATGTGACATGAGCTTAAATGCTCTCAATCGAGCCCCAATGTTCATCTTTCATTGCTCCTTTCAACCTAGGAAATAGAAAAAAGCCCGCAGGAGTCAGGTCAGGACTGTGAGGAGGCTGGGGAACCAATGAGGTGTGAGCCCTGGCCAGGAAGTCGTTAATAATGAAAGCGCTGTGACTCTGCGCTTTATCGTGATGAAATTTCCACGTGTCCTTGATGTCGTTTCGGCGACCGGCGACAGTCCTTTTCAGTCTTTTAAGCACTTCCAAGTAGAAAACTGAGTTAACTGTTGTCCCAGTCAGTACAAATTCGTGGTGCACAATACCTCTGACGTCAAAGAAAACAATGAGCATGGTTTTGATCCTGGACTTGCTCATGCGTACTTTCTTGGAACGGGAAGAGAATGTGGTGTGCCACTCTGAACTCTGCCTTTTTGTAGCAGGGTCATATTCAAAAATCCAGGACTCATCGCCGGTGATAACTCGTTCAAAAAATTAGGATCTTTTTCACACATTTCCAACATTTCTTGGCATCGGAGCACTCTCAGGTCTTTTTGTTCGTCGGTCAAAACTTTTGGAACCAGTTTGGCACACACCTTTTTAATGTTCAAATCTTCTGTGACAATGCGATGAACTGTTGATTTTGTTAAGTTTAGAGTCTGTGCTATCAATTGAAGGCTCAATCGTCTGTCAGAGTTGAAACAATCACGCACACGCGTCACATTTTTGTCGGCTCGTGAAGTTGACGGCCGCCCGCTGTGAGGTTCGTCCGTGATGCTCCATGAACGACTTGTGCCATCGGAAAACTTGGGATTGGGACAAGCAATCAGTCCCAAAGGCCTGCTGAATTAATTGAAACGTTTCGGTGCCAGACTTCCCAAGTTTAACACAAAACTTGATAGCGCACCGTTGCTCCTTCGAATTGTCCATTTTCTCGTGTCACATTTACTGAAAAAGGGGTTCACTATATCACACGTTCTGTCTCTCTGGCAGCTGACAACTAAAAAACACCTGGCGCAATTTGAAGCCTACACCCCCCTACACCTGGCCTAGCTGGTTAGAACACGCTACGCTGTACCATTGCGCCAGAAAAAAAATCATTCGCATTACTTTTGGGACGCACCATGTATATGTGTTGACACTAATTTTATCACTGGCGATCTAATTACATCCGTGGATATTGGAGCTTAAATAAAAAGTTACAGCAGATGAAAAAAAGTAATAAAAAAGTTGCCCTAATGACAGATACGAATAATTTCAAGTTAACCACCATCAACTTACAGTTCACGACTTTTGATGTTCAGCGATGCAAGTAGTGCAAATTACAATATATTCCGAGCCATGAGTATTTCTCGAAAAGGAAATAGCACAAAAAACAAACAACAAGACAATTTAAAGGAAATTAACAACTTCTTTAGCTCCGTACAGACATAGAAAAACTAACAAAGCAAGTATCTGTATACATTTTAAATATTTCTTGTAACTAACCCGTTTTTCGAGACCACTTGGTTATAATATGCAAGTACAACAGTCTCTTTTCCCTCGCTATAATCAATTTTGACTGTATGTTCATCATATTGGATTCAATATTACATTTTATGTATTCACAATTTCAAAGCAGCGTGTCATTGCACAAGATATATTGAGCTACGAATTGTTTATCAACTCTAAGTTTTAAAAACAGATAAAAAAAATAAATAAACAAAAGAAAACTATGCCTATGACTGTCGCGACAGGAAACCACGTAGTGGCTTATCAGTGAGAAAACTTTTTACCCAGAATGCAATTTAGTATCTGAAGCAAGCAGAAGTGCGGCGGCGAAATCGGCAAGCATTTGTCATTCTGTCGCTAAAATGTGAATTGCTGTATACATTTTCGCTGGACAAAATCCCATAATGGGATGCGCCGGAATTATTTTGGAACACGTAAGTCATATTTATTATCATTTTTAATCCATTTTAGTGGCATTTCGCTTTGAAGTTTGAATAAAGGAAAATAGTAAAAGTTAAGCTCATGAACTGAGGAAATGTGTGATGATGTGATGGAAGAATTCTTTCAGAAAGTAAACATAACAAATACAAGTACATTTTGTCATGGCATTTATTGTTTATTTGCTGTATGTGTTGCGTTATACTTTTTATTTTAAAACAAAAAATGGTTTCTTCATTCAAAACTATATTATTTTTTGCATGTTTACCCAGGTAGCACAAAAAACGTTTAAACGTTTTATAAACGTTTTTAATCCGTTGTTACAACGCTAATAACCATTTTACAACCTTTAAAAAACGAAGTGTGCTACTAGGGTAGAAATTAAAAACTGACGAATTTACCGGTTTTTGGCCCCATCGCAATACATTTTTGGGCCCCTTAGAAAAGATCAGAGTGGCTCAAAATACTTTTCACAAGCCTTTTTGGATTCCCCTTCGAAACACCTATATCGTGTGGACCATTCGCAATTGCGACAATTACAGCATTTCACAACCGCCACTAACTAAGACTTGATTTATATTAAGTTTTAGAATAGTTACTAAATTACCAAATAAAGTTATTATACACAATCCCCGCTAAAGAATAAAATTTTTAATTTAGGTTACACTACAAATTATTTCAGTCCTTAATCAAATAACTCATGTAAAGATACACTTTCTGTTTTATTCACAGCAAAGTTCTATTACTGTAGAATTAATTTAAATCGGATCTTTTGTTTAATATAGCTCTTTCCCAGTCGCTCTTTTGAATGAATAGCTACACAGCAATGCCAACACTCGTGAGTGTGCGATTGACAGGAATTTGAATAATTCTTACATCTGCTCTATCTAAAATGTTCATTTAGAATGCTTTCTTGTTTATTTAGAGTGTTACGTAGTTATGAAAGTATATGTTATCTAATTAATAGGGTGTTTTAATTGTATTTACAGGTTAATGCATAAGGATAATGTGACTCATTTATAATGAAATGTTTTCTCCTTATATTTATATTTTTATGCGCTATACTACTAATGTACACATTATAGCGCAAGAAGAATAAGTTTCATTTTTTTTTTCAAATCTCAGAATAGCCTAATAAAATGCAGAACCGTTTTCCGTTCTTCGCTCTTTTCAAAATATGATTTTGAATTAGCTTCAGAGAGTTATTAAGCAATAACAAAGAGTCATTATTTAATATTGTTTATTATGTTTTCTTGTAATGAATACGTTGTAATTATCGTACAATGTTTGAACCTTATATTGAAAGGTATGATTTAAAACTATTTTAGTGATGTACGGCATGTTTTAAAACTATTTTAGTTTAGTAAATAGTACAGAGGGCCATATCTATATGAAGGAGCTAGTGGATAAAGGTGATATGTGACATTTGAATTTCGACAATTTACATAAATTCAAATTAGTGTGTGTTCAATTGTGTTAACTCACAGAGTTGAAAGGACAAGTGAATAACGGTGACATGGGACAATTTTTTTTTAATTTCTAGAAAAAGCTTTAAAAAAAAAAAAAAAACAAATTATTACCTTATCACCTTCATCCATGGTAAAAAGTAAGTTTTCCCAAAATTGTCACATATCACCTTGGCCCTTCGTATATTTTCATTGCTTATTTTAAAAGCAATCCTTGTCTATGACTGAATAAACTAGCATAAAGTGCATTAACAAAATTCATTTTTTTTCCTCTACTTGTCATGGCTCGTTTTAATTCAATGTTCTAGGAACCTTAACTCATGTTTTTTTTATCCATCACAAATTTCTAATTGTTCTCACTTGACAGCAGTTACTGTCCATCTTTTTAATTTTGTTTCTTTAATGATTTATTTGTTTTTCGTGCTTCGGTTGAAAGAAACTCGGCGGCAAATGAAACCCGAAAGTACAATCACACTGCAAAAAAATCTGAATAAATGTTGGATGGAAAATTTTTTGCCAGTTCGTTACGTTCCAAGTTATAATGATTACCCACAAAAACTGCTGTAAACTGTAAAAAACTTGCCCTAAAGTAAGTAAAATCGTTGAGAAAAAGCAAATTTTATTAAACTTGTATTGAGAACATTTGTTATCAATCACGTTTGCTTCCTTTAACCTTTTTTAGCAAAAATCAAATTAAATACGTTTTACATCAAACGATAGTAAGCAAAACCAATGGAAACCACTAAAAAAATTACAGACAAAATAAAAAAAAAATTCTAAAAAATCAATGTTGCAGATGATAAGTATTAGTTAATTCCACGAAGTCTTTAGAACATTAAATAATGTTAATAATGATACTTAAAAAATAGAGAAAACAAAAAAAGGGAGAACTGGATTTTGTAAAATAATTATAACTTTTAATAGTATAGATTTGGGCTGCAATTCTTGTTAGTGAAAACCTTTAATTTGTCACAAATGAATTTAAGTTTCATTTATCTTCTTTTTTTTTGAGGGGGGAGGAGAGCTCCGGTACTATGTGTATGAGCAATACATCATAAGAATAAGTTAAATTTAGTTTATTAACATTTGATAAACTTCAAGCTAGAGATATTATCAATCCAACGGCTGAGATGTATTATTGCAAAATTATATGACCTATCGCGCAATTGTAATTGTCAGAATTTTGGAAGTTTAGATATGTTAACGGAGCCATGATTTACGTCAAAGAGAAGTGTTTTATAAACATTATGAATACAAATGAAACGAAAAGTTCATGACTAATGTATTATTTTCCGATTCATAACTAGTTGTTTATTACTTTTCAATGTCTGAAAGATTTCTGTTTTTGAGTTCTGACAGTGTTCTTCGAGATGTCTCAACCGTAACAATGGACTAACACACATGGTGTTTTGGAAAACGCAGGGTAACATGCCAAATTTTACCAGGTAACCAGGGTTCGCAAAAGCGGGCCCAGTTCGAAAAAACCCACCTGGGTTTTTTCAGGGTGGGCCCACTTGAAAAAATCCACTGCGTCTGTAAAGTGAGCTTTTTCAAAATGTACTGCATATTTGAAAACACTTATTTCAGAAACCAACTAAATATTACAAACATTTTTAATCAATACTAAGCCTGGAATTTGATATTAATCAATTTAATTGTATTATTTTTTTTTACTTTGTTACAATGTTTAGTCTTTGTCAGTACCCAGGTAGCACAAATAACCTTTAAACGTTTTATAAACGTTTTTAAGCGGTTGTTACAACGTTAATAACCATTTTACAACCTTTAAAAAACGAAGTGTGCTACTTGGGTACCTAGTCGAGAAATTCCCATCTTCTTTTCCTAACAACTTATTAGGTATTAGAAATAAAACTGCACATGAATTTCACTTATTTACTTACCTTTAAATAATATAAAAATAAGAAATAAACATTTCTATCTGCACAAATTCAATTCCAACTATCAATTTAAAATATAATATCAATTTTAAAAATTCAGTATTACAATGTTTTTAAATTTTTGCCGAATAAGAATTTTTTAAGAGGTCACTGACCTCTCTTCAAGGCTTCCCTGATTCTATGACAAATAAAAGTAGCAGGCAGTAGTTTAGTGTACAATCTCTGAATGCTAGTAAAATGATTCCTAAAAAAGCCCTGGGCTTTTTCGAAAAAAAAAAAAACAGAGTTTTTTCAAACATTGCAGGTAACCGAAGGTGAAATCAGCATAAGTGTGTGTGGCTAGGTTTTACAATTGGAACCTATCGGCCTTCTGTCTTAACGTCTAGAGGCTTAGAGTAATATCGAATGTCATTAGAGAGTTGATTAAAAAAAATAAAGCTCCAGGGAGTGCTGCGAAGTTGGAGTCGGAGTTGAACTGATTCTAGGCTAAAGGAGTCAGAATCAAGAGTTAAAAGCGTTAAAATTTCAAGAGTTAGACTCGGATATTTTCCCTCAAAATCCCTAACTCTTCGAAAGCTCCTGAGTAAGAGTCTGAGTCCAGTAGTTTAACTGGTTTTGATGTAAAGAGAGTCTTAGTCGGTCATTTTCCCTCCGTTTCCACAACTCTGGCTCAAGAGATGTATAATTAATAAGAAGAGGGGAAAATTTAGTAAAGATTTTAAGACGGTTCTTTTTTTTTTTCATTTGGACTGTATAGTAGCCTATTAAGACATGCGTTGAATTCTCTGTAGCAAAAATGGTGAGGCAGAGTGTAGGCCCAATATTATATTTTTTGTTCATTTCAAAAAACTAAGCTACTTAAATAAGGAAATTTGACAATGGTTTTGTATTAGTTATTCGTAAAAATACCACAGAACCATACAAACACAACAGAATCCAAACTTTAAGTGGCTTACTTATAGAGCCATGTGTAAACGTGACAAAACGCTTGAATGATAAAGTCCGATTCTTTTGGGGTGCAAGACACCCCATCGCACCAATAAGGGCTAATAAACATCATGAAAGCTGAAAATGTATAACATTTAAAAATCAGTATTGAATTTAGAACTTTTACTCACTCCAATTCCATTGGGAACCGCTGTAATGTTTTAAAAGTATAGGCAGACCCGTCATTTCAAGTCTTTCAAAGAGTGAAAACACAATGCAATTTCAACAAAAACCACGCCCACTTATATGACAATACATTGGTTTCTCAAAGCCGGGGGACGTGCCATTGACCCCCCCCCCTCTAAATGACGGGTCTGAGTATAGGGACTGTAGAAACAATAAACTTTAAATTTCATTGATTTTAGATCTCTTTATAATTTTATTTCCGTTAACGAACTTTTTAAGTAATTAATCTTGAGGGACAGTTAAAATTTAAACGTCAATGATGATTAACGAAACGTCTTCCTTTTAAATTCCATTACTGTAAAACCATCAAGGAAAACGAATTTCCTGTTAAATTTAGATTTCAATGATGATTTGAAAGTGTTTTCCAAGATTTTAATTGCATTGAGAAACCTTTCAACGTGAAGAGCTCAAAGCGTGGTTTACTGTCTAAATTGAAGAATTTCTTATCTTCATAATTCAATTAAGAATCTTTCCAGCGTAAATGAACTGTAAGAAAGCGGATAACCTATAACTTTTGAATCAATTTGGGGTTAAATCCGATCATTAGGTTTAACTTGCGTCATAATTACGTCAGTACCTTGAAATTTACTATTTTTAAAATAATTTTAAAAAAGTATCCTTTAAAAGTATTCTATTCGACACAATTTAAGGCAAAAGAAAGCTGTGTTAGCGAACTTTCCTTGCGATATGATTCGATTAGTTCATAATCTAAAGAAAACGTAATTTCTCAGTTTTCAACTGAAGTTCTTCATCTTAGGATTGAAAATACTATTTGACTTTTAAAAGTGCAATCTGGAATTTAGAAATACTGTTCACTATCAGAAACTTTAGAGCTTAATGTTTAAAAAAATAAAATATGCTCGAAGATACGTCTTGATATTTTACAGATCTTCCAAGGTCTATGAATAAAACCTCTGGAACCCACATAAAACTTTCTATAAATAAAAAATTCGAACACCTCTACAATAGTCTGACAGAGCAATTCAAAAGTAAAAAATCAGGCCATTCTTCTTCTAAAACATTTTGCTGACTACCAAATGACACGACCTTGAAGGTCATGGGTTAGGACCTTAGAACAGATACTAGTAAACAGAGGAAGCAAGTTCAATCATCAGAAAAAGTTGAAACAAAGATCCCAAGTCACATGGTTCAACATCGACGAATGAGAGACACGTTTTGCGTAAAACAAGTGAAAAGAAACCCGATTTCTTCCAATGTTTTCCCTTGAAATATGTCACGTGACTGGAGATCTGTGTTTCAAGAATTGAAGACTTCACTCTCTCTACCTTTATTCCTTCTCAATAACTAGGACGAAGTTCTGGTTTTAGAATAGTTCACACTGTATGTGAAACCAGGTATAACGGTTTGATTCCCTAGGCCATAATTCGACTGCAATAGGGGTCCGAAGTTACTAGTTTCGCCCAGAAAAACAACGATTTTTTTAAAAAATACAAACTGCGTTAGTAATCTAGACTGTCGCTTATATAAAGCACAAATAATTGATTTATGAAATGCAAACATTTTTTTTCCATTGTTACCTTTAACAAGATGAAGAGAAACATTTTCAGATTTTGAAAAAAAAAGGCTAACATTTTTTTTAACTTTTAAACTTAAATGCTCCAAATACGTAATCCTAAATCTCCTTTAACACACGATATTATTGTACTTTTGTCTTAAAATTACTTAATGCAAGTGACAAAAGTACAAGGTGCCCTTTGACCTTAGTCTAGAAGAAGCTCTGTATTGCAAAGGACTTCCACTTCGTCAGTCACTTGCTTTGAAATTTAGTAATCTTAAACCATAAATCAGTTTTGGTAAAAATACTTCAGTATTAAAACTTTAAATGGCATAAAAATAGATAAGTCTACGAAACAAATCATTACTGAACTTAAGATTTTCAAATTAAGTCTTGAAAGGGTTTCAAGAAATCGTACTTAAACTTTGGAAAGTGTTAGTTAAGACGAATTTAGAAGTATGAAGTTTTATCTATTTATTCAGGAAATAATACTTATTTATAACAAAGCAATATTTACATGAACAAAGTATACAAACTTTGAGTATGGTTTCTACAATTAAGATACCTTTCAAGAATTAATTAAACGAACCCATCTCTTAAGCAATTTGTACAAGATTTATGTAAATTCAATCTGGACCGACATTGATCTAACATGTTCAATAATCTTCATCTGAGCATAAAATGGAGTACTGAAAGAAATATTTCACTGATCTGATTTGAAAAACGTTTGTTTATGTGAGGAAAAATCTTTTCCAGATATTTTTAATCACTAACTTAATTTGATATATATTAATGCACTTGAATTTGAAACATCCCACTTAAATGAATTGCTATCTACACAAGATTATATTTGCGCAATTGTTTGAGAACAAGCTTAACGCTCAGAAGTAGTATTTCACTCAATAGAACTTAAGTTTTAAAAGTTACCTCAATTATGGTAATAGAGTTTGTTCTTATTGTTTGTTTATAGTTTTAGGTCTAACAGCATCTACATCAAAACCTATAAAAAGCGTATCTATTTCTATTCTTTTTAACAAATTTAGCAGTAATTTTTCCATTTATACCATTTTATAAAATTACAGCTTCATAATACTTCATGCGTTTCCTAATGCAAGTTTCACAAATACATAGTTACCAGTTTTTACATTTTTTGTAGATGAACTATCAATCCCTTCTATGTCTCCATAAGTATCTTTTATTTCATCTAAGAAATTTCTTCATCAGACCTGCTTTTCTTTTAAATCTCCACTATTATAGGGGACCCACTTACCCCTTGTAGAGAAAAACTACGGGATAAGGGGGTAAGTGGGATCCTTTCACTTAAACACTTGTTAATAGTAATTTGTGTAAAAATTCCTATTGCATTGTGCACTTAAGGTTAAACAAACATAAAAACTTCATAAACATAAAAAAATAGTAAAATCTAACCTAGAAATACTTGAAACATGTTACTTGAACTCGCTAAAAATATTTTTAGAAATAATTATTAACATAAGTTCTGTGACTTTGTAAAAAAAGGTACATTTCGTTTGAATATATTCAAAACTAATCACTGTGATGAAATGTGACATGATCAGTGTAAAAAAGTATAAAAGCTCTATGGAGATTTCTGTTTTAGGAGGGTAACCCACTTACACAAACCAATCCAAATAAAACTTACAATAATATACTCGACAAAATACAAAGTCATTTTAATGTTACTCATATTATCATTTTAAAAACGTTATGGAAATTTTTATCACAGTCGATTAGCTTTAAGTTTTAATATGTTAACGGCCCCCACAAATAGAAATCAGTCTACAAAAATCATTATCAACATCTGTTTTTTCGCGGTCGGCTTGTGCTGTTTGGAAATATTTCACCTGCTGTCGTTTTCTGCTACAGCGGCTCTTTATGTCGGAAATAGCGTGTAAAGGTACTAGTGGATAGTTCAATAAACGTTACGTACGGTATTAATATACTTAACGATTACAAGGCATAACTTATTTTTCTTCTTACGCAGAGCATAATTTTAGTAATTTAGTACAAATATTGATACTTTCGGAACATTTAGCTGTTTGGTTTTACGGAATTTAATAAAAGCAATTTCGTAAAATCACAGAAACTGCATTTTTACTGTTGTAGTTAAACAGTTTCATTTCTAAGTTATCTAAATGTATGTGTTTTTCTTTTTTTGTTTTTAAAGCAGGAGTGATTAATCTGCAGAATCTTAAGAAACAAAATTTGCATTTGAGTAGTTGATTTTCAAGGAAATGTTTTAACTAAAATCTTAAGAATTGAATGCTTTTACACACATACAATATCAAGAATTTGTTACCTTCTGCTTTTCATCTCTTCTCACAAATAAGCAATCTGCAAATAATATGAAAAGTTTTTTTACAGTAAAAAAAAAACATACTATTTCTGACTACGCCCTTTATCCACACCGTTGGTTTTCTATGTTTTTTTTTTCTTTCATAGTTCAAGTTTCAAAGTACTTAGCATTGCTTTTGCAAGAAAAGGCCAGAGAAAATTTACTTGATTTACAGAAAAAAGAAAATGGCAAAATTCCAAACTGATGATTTGTGTTTATTTATTTATTTATTATTATTATCATTATTATTATTATTATTTTGGCCAAGTCTATGAGGGTGCACGTTTTTCCATCTACGAAATATGGTCAAATTTCTCTCTTACGAGAAACTAAATGTCATCAACAGCTAAATTTCTTTGCAAAAATGTTAGCAATATTTCTCCAGAATGTTATGTTTTTGAAGTAATACCGATATTATTATTGATATCTTAAAAACTTTTTTAACCCTTTTATTTTGACATCAAAATGTTTACCTAATTAAAGATTCCATTCCTTCAAAACACAACTTTTATTACTGTTCCAAAAACTAAACTAATAAATGTGTTGTATGAAATATAGAAAATCAGAAGAAAGACTAATTAAAGCCTTAATTGCTTTTCGCAGTCTCCTTTCTTTCTTCCGGTAGTTAAGAAATCATCAGTAAATGACTCTAATAAGAAAAATCATTAGCATACAAGGCTAATTTATATCTGAGACAAAATATCGTTTAACACGTGTATCACTAACAACTTTCATTAAATTTCATTGAAAGGCATACATTTCAAATACTCGATTTCTGCAATTGAAATTCTTCTCTTATCTGAATACTCATTTACGTCTGGTAGCAGTAAGAATTGTTCTCAATACTAAGTTTTAACTTGGACTATCGGCATATGAGTTCTTCAATTCCCTCTTTTCCGTTCATGCCTTAAGTAATAATACTTAATGTGTAGGATTAGAGATTTAGTTAATTGTGATTGTAGTCCCTTTCTTGAAATGTATTTTGCTGCGTCGAATAAACGTCTCAGCCTAAGCATTTAAATAGAGATTTTAATTCATTAGAGGTATTTAGAGGTTATTTTAGAACACGGTTGTCTACGTTTGTTTTAACTAAAATTTGAGAGTAAAAACATCGGCTTTTTATTTCTTTCAGTGAAATTAGTTAACAAAATGTTCTCATCAAAGTTTTGTTTTCATCTAAAAATAACCGAACTTTTTATTGATAGAACAAAGTAAGAGTGGTAATATATTTTAAAGCTAATATTTGTTCATAATGTATCCATTTAATTCAACAGTAAGTTTCAAATGGTCAACCAGTTTACGCACAGACTTTTTAAATTCGGTTTTGGGTATATTCTTTGGCACCTGCATTACGGTTTCTAGAATGGTTGGAATATCGTCATAAAAAACTCCTTTAATCGCAGTTTTATTTTCCAGGAAAAGAAAATGATCACACGATGAATACGAATGGTGACAGAGGACACACATGTGTGTTTTGTTCCAGAAACTAAAATCTGAAGTGAAAAGAGCTTTTTACGATGATGTTCAAACAATAAGCAGCATAACACAGGTGCTACAGAAGCTTTCTGTTCCCAAAACCGAACTTAAAATGTCGGCCGAAATGTCAGTTAAAAATGTTGTAGTGAGATAAATGAAATCTATGTTAAACAAATATTAGCTTCAAAGCTAATTATCAATCTCAAATTATCAATTAAATATCAATCTCATTTTCCTGTAAAACAAAAACGTTCGGTAATTTTCAAGAGAAGAATGTCACATGAAACACAATTTGTATTACTATAGTTAACTTAATATATGGTTTTTGGATGAAAATCGAAAGGTCATCTTGAGCGCACACTATAACTGTCTGTAATGAGCTGTCAATTTGTAAAAAAAAAATTCTTTTACTGTCCAAAATAGGTAGTTAAAACCATTAAGTTTCGAACTCTCGTGGTTCCCCGCCCCCCTCCCCTACTGTAAAGTTTCTTTTTATTTCTATTTTAGCTTATGTATCACTTTATCCTTTAACTCTTTTTCGTCATATGAGGAGTTAGTTGTTATAGAAGATCCAAATTTATGGCCTCTATTTGCCTTACTTTTAGGAGACAGTGGTGTATAGGTTGATATATATTCTAAACTTAGATGTGACAGGGAAAACTACATCAGGTCTCATGAAAGAACAGTTACGTAGGGAGATTGCGAAATACCGTGGTTTTCCATAACACCCTTCACGTTATCTTGAAAAAAAAAAGAAATTTTACAGTAATGGACAAAACATTGTAATCTATATAACGATAGCAATATAACAAACTAATTTATTAGTGGATATTGTAATTAATATCAACGTAAAAATCATATGTGTACTAATATATTAAAATATTTGAAAACTTACTCTAGTTACTTGCACAGACTCTTGAAAATCACCAGACAGACACAACAAATCTTAATGCGTTAATACCCATTTTTTTTTTTTTTTAATTTCGCTTTTTCGTAG
Source organism: Uloborus plumipes (assembly GCA_038373865.1). Lineage (NCBI taxonomy): Eukaryota > Metazoa > Arthropoda > Arachnida > Araneae > Uloboridae > Uloborus > Uloborus plumipes. Next base: position 80,610 of record JAXGGA010001414.1, read on the forward strand.
TTCTTTTTTCAGTCTTATGAATAAGGAAAAAAAGGAATTTAAATTACGTCAAATAAATAGATTTTACCGTAATGAATAGTACTTGATATCCTCTATTTCTCTTTAATGTTTCATCCATCATACCATCTGGAGAAAGCAAATGTGAAGTAAACTAAAAACAACCTTTAAAAGAGAGTCGAGTATCATCTCCATGTAACTAATTCCACTCGTATCTCTCCATAAAGCTATTAAAGCATAACGACATAGTGGGAGGTAAAATAATGTCATGAAAATTATATCGTTAATAGAGGGCTATTGGCTTAAATGCCCACTTACAGAAAGGCGAATCAAACTTCGAGGTAATAACCGTTTCCCTGAAGGGAGAAATTTACTTCTAAGTTCAACACAGCTAGTAGCATAAGTACTAAGCATAAATCATAGGATCAAAACGGAAATTGGTAGAAAAATTATTTTATTTTTCATGATGGGATTTGTTTAGACCCATTTAGATAAATAGTTTCTTTAACGACTGAAATATAGCTTTGAAAGGAAAAAACTTTAAACATATTATTCATTACATAGATAAAAAAATATTTCAAAACTATAGTGGTTAAGTTTTATATGCGCACACACACACACACAAACACACACACACACACACACACACACACACACACAGATGACAGGTATTTTCCTCAATATGATTTAACCCTTTATGTCCCAAATTAATTTAGCATAATTTGAAAATTATTATGACATAAAGCCCCCTACGCCTTAGGGCCCCTAGGAAACTGTTTTCGATTGCAGGTACTATCTGTCGGCCTCTCCGCAAAGTACAAGGAGTGGTACTTAAAAGCTTCCGCATGATTGCAGCCATATAGGATTTATAATACAGAATTAATGTAAGCGGGACTTATGAGTCCCGTCGGGGCATAAAGGGTTAAAATGATGACAAGTACAGTCGAGACCGCTTATTAGAACATCGCTTAACAGAATATCCCGCTTAATGTAATACATTTTCAATGAACCAAACCATTGTAATATACTATTTTGATCCCGGAGAATGAAATATATAGCTTATTAGAATATTTTTTCGCGGCAAAATGGCCATTCTATTAAGCTGGTTTGACTGTATTTTTCAAATATTTTGTAGATTTTTTCAAAGATTTGAATAAAGTTACGGGAGTGCCAAGTACAGCTATTTTCTGATTCGAGAAAACTAACATCAGCTCGGCCGTTTAAAATAGATTTTTTTCTTTCGACAAAGTTCTATGTTTCGTTTGTTTAGACTCGATGAGATTCTGGCATCGGTAAACAGGACACTTTTAACATACCTTAATCGTGGTTAATGCACACTTACGTGCTTTGCATAAATTCTACTAAAATGATACTGAAACAATTGTATTATAAAAATTGTGTTCAGTTCGGCTGATATTGTTTTTGTAATAGATGCAGAGTCCACAAAACTCTAACTCACATTGTACAATCCGAATTTTCTTTCGTTAAATCGACTCCTTTGGATAATGTTTTCATGTTTTCGAAACATTTATTGTATTTTTATACCTTTGTTAGAGACAGTTATGCAGCAGAATTTTTAAAAAATTAATGCCTCTAATTAAAACCTTTTTCTTCCCAACATTGGGCGCATACATTTAAATATGATTAAAAACTTCAGAAAATTGTGCACTTATGTGTCCTTTTTTTCAAGCCTGATTTAAAAAAAAAGCAATTTTAATACCTTAATCGCTACTAATGAGCAAAATACATACACAGCAAAGTAGACGAGAAACTGGTTATGAGCTCCAAATTTTAAAGAATAATATATGGGATTCAGCTGCAAAGTATTGCAAAAGTGCAATTAGTGAAAGTGCATCACTCGAAGCATTAGCATCACTCATAATTCTTCATTTTTTACTCCCCGCGGTTGACTAGCAACTGAAAATCAGCCCCTCCCCCCAAATGTAGAAATATAAATAGGTACTCCAGGAGAGTAAAACAACGCAAAAAGGTGATCTAAATGTCATCCTTAAATGTATGATTTTACATATTACATAAGCGTCACTCATAGACTTCTACTCTGAAATATTTCCTCACCCATGGCTGTGTAGTTCTCCGCAAAATCCACGTGTTTCTTGTCTTTCAATTATTAGCTTAGAAAATTATATTAATTAGTTTATATAATTATATGCCTGAATGCCGAACTGGCTACGAATGCCCGCGAAAAAGGACTTTTACTTCTATACGCATTTTCTGTCAAAATTTTTAAGTTCTTATACATTTGGAAATAATAAGAAAATAATTTTAAAATGTATCGACGAGAATGTATTCTGGCAGGTGTTTGTAATTATGCTTGTGGATACACTTTAATTACATTTTGTCTTCGCTGAAGATTTATGGTGCTTTTAAAATTCTTAATGGCTTTTTTAAATTGTTTATCAGTTTAATTTCCCTCGAATAATGCTATACACCCTCCTTGTAAAATGCTGTAATTCGATTCTTTATACAATTATTTTTAATAAATCATCCTAGAGTGCGATGAAGACTGTTTTAGGTTGAATAATTCTTATTTAATTATTTATCTTTAAGACAGTCTTTTTAATCACGCAAACAGATACCAACGTACATTATAGATGCGTTTTAAGTTTCAAACAGTTGACGGTGACTGTGATATATATATATATATATATATATATATATATATATATATATATATATATATATATATATATATATATATATATATATATATATATATACACAGAGAGATAGAGATAGAACTTTAAATTTTTATTAAGTGCAAATTTGGTGTTGCTAGTTTGACATTTTTCAAGATAGATTTTTACATTTGTTTTTGCCCTTTTGACTCATATATTCTATTGAAATGATTTCTCTTGCTTTTCTCCGTTCGTCTTTGCTTTGATTTCTGCCCTTTTCAAGTTATTTTCAGCATTTTCCACTTCTCTAAACTTTTCCTCTTGTTATATTGACAGTTCTTTGTTCTGTATTTGAGCTTATTAAGGCCTTAACAGCATCATTATCTGCCGTTGCTAGCACATGTGACAGTGCAACTGCATGAAACATAATGTAAAAAGCCTTTATGAAATGAAACTAAAGCTAAAATTTAACACATACCTTAGTTTTTTAATTAAAATAATCTAAAAACATTAGTTTTAGTACTTTCATAGAGAAAAAGTGAAACATATTTTAATGGTACTCCTTAATAATTGTTTATAATTCCTTTATATAGTTTAGCAACACGTTTTAAACGTACAACAACTAAAAAAAAACTTCGAAATAAGTTTCGTGTGAATTCCGTGTGTTATTTGTGATTTTTCTGTAACATTTTATTTATTTATTTTTGTTATATTAGCTATGTGACACACGTCATAAATAGAAGTCATTTTGCAAACGTAATAATGTTTAACGACAGATTTAAGTTTTTACTGTCTCTTCACAGCCATTTTTCAACATCGTTTTATCCGAAATTTGCGATTTACCGAAAGAGGCCCGATCCCAACAGAAGCTGTTGGGAATCAGTTCTAATTCGTGAATCAGTTCTAATGCGTTAAGTTATTTTCAAATATACTTTTAAAAAAATGTTTTTCGCGCGGATTGGCTGAATGATAGTACTAATCTGCTGCCTCAGGTTCAGTAGTTTTGATTCTCATGGTTTCTAAGCTGAACCAAATAATGCTATATATTTTTTCCTGCCCTCGAAGGAGTTTTTGCAAATTGCAAATTTCAATTGCAAAAAAGAGAAAAAAATACATTTTAAAAATGTTTTCAAACGCTTTTTTCAAATATATTATTACTTTTTTATTTCAACTCCGTGTTTTTGAATCTGAACTTAAGTGAGTCTGAATATGTTCTTGCGTGTTTTTTTGTACTTTAAACTGAGGTACGAAAAACATTGTAATATTCTAACACACCTCAGAAAAAAATTAAATAAATAATTTAAAGATTTCTTTTTTCCAACGGGGCTGTATTCGATACTTTTTCCTTTTGCAGACTTAGTGCGATCCCCCGGTAAAACACTCATTCTTTCATGTGAAACCCTTATCGGTGGATGCCATTACCACGAAAGTTTTGACTCCAGATGGAGGAACCTGGGATCTCTTTGATGCAAAATTCCTCTTGGAATTTAATTTTATTCATGAGTATTCATGCCCAACGAGTACACGAGAGATCTTTTTACATATCACATAATCCTAAAACATAGACGCAGTTAATTTTCTGTATCTCCAAAATCCATTGACTGGAGCCAATTTCGAACCAGCGTCTTTGGGCGTAAGAGGCCAACGCCTAATCACTACAACGCTATTAATTCAAAAATGTAGTGAAAAAGTCTCCTTTTAACCAATTTGTGTTAGGAGTTATCGAGTCCCCCCCCCCCCCCATCCCACTCTCTTCGTCGGAACTTTTACTTGTTTGGGTATAATACACAGTATAAGCGAACAAATTTTTCAATAGGTTAGAAAAAAATAATTTTAAGCCTGTTAAAGGCACAATTTCACGTCTTTGGAAATTGATTTTTGGGTGTTAAGAAAAATCTTTGGTTGATAAGAAAAAAAAATGAAAGTCGGTCATTTCCAAGTTCAGTGCTAAAACAAAAACAAAAGAAGAAGAATCATTAATCAAAGATGAAGGACCATGACAAAACCCTTTTTTTTTTCAAACTAATGTGATCCAAGCTTATTTTTTTCAAATCGCAGACCGAAAAACTCAGACCGGATTATGCTCTTAATGAAGGATCGATTCGTAACAATTTGTACATTAACTGCAGTTTTTTCTTTTAATTTTCGGTCAATATTCGGTTAATCAAATCTTTATTGTACTACAAAACAAAAGAAAGCACTTTTAAGTGAAACTAAACCATTAAGAGAAAAAGTGTATATAAAAAAAAAGGTTATATAATACATAATACTTTCAAGGGAGCAATTTCTAATGTTCCAAAAGAGGGACAAAGATCGACGAACAAAAAGCAAACACATCTCTTACTGTCCTATTCCACTTCAAACATTAAGTGTATAATATTTCAATTTCAGAAATGTGTTTCTTGAGAGGTGTCATTACAATAATAATCCAACTTGAGTGAGACATTATTTTCTTTTCTCCTTAGTTGAAACTTGTTCTATTGATCCAGAAGGTAGTGTTTGCAGTGGTTTCTAAGAAATAGATAAGAGCGTAGTTTCATATTTCAAAAAGCGACGCAGATTTCTTCTTTTTTATGGAAAAAAACTGATGTAGAAGAAGTGTTGAAAGTTTTATGGCTCAGAGTTGTCTACTTGAGATTTACTGGATATGCCAACCACGATGCAATAAAATTTGAAATTGTTGGTACAAATGGAAGAGATATTTTCTTTCGAAGGAATTGCTTAAAATAAAAATTACGTCTCGCATCAAGCTCTACTGTTTAAAAAAACAACAACTATACGCAATGATCACTCCACTAGACGATGGAGCCTATGGAAATTCAGTATAACAGATAAATTGGACTTTTTCAACTTTTTTAAAGATAATTTTAAAAAATATGACTCTCATATTTAAAGAAAATATAAGTAGGGGAAGGTGGGGCAAAATGAAATATAGCGGTGCGAAGTGAAATGGTGAAATATTTTCATAGTTTGCAGTGCCACCAATCTAGCAATATTTTAACTGCCCAAGTAGCACACTTCGTTTTTTAAAGGTTGTAAAATGGTTATTAACGTTGCAACAACCGCTTAAAAACGTTTATAAAACGTTTAAAGGTTATTTGTGCTACCCGGGTGAGCTCCTAGACAAATAGTCAATTCATGCCAAAAAATAAATTGTTCAAAGATCAAAAAAAAAAGATACAAGCCATTTTTAAAATTTGATACCTTTATTGTAATATTCGTGACTTTTCAAAAATATTTCTTGTTATTATAAAATGATAGCATTTTTGTGAAAATCCTTTTAACTATTAATTGAGATCTACTGATGTCCAGTGCAATCCTTATGTAGTTTATATTTGGCTTGTTTATATTTTAAATGTTCAATGTAATTAGTCAAGTGCACGCAGGGCAAAGTGGGTGGGGCAACGTGAAGTAGCTCATTTCGTTTTCTTATGCATTCATTTACTAAATCACGTACGTATTTCTTTATTTATTTGTGCACGTTATTTTAGTTATTGATTCACTTATTCATTAATTCACTTATTTTTTCATTCATTCTCGAAAAGTTTATTCACGAATACGTCATCACTATCACGTCTTTTACTCACTCATTTATTTTTCTCATATATAATTAATTCTCACATATAAATTAATTTATTCGTTTATTTTTTCGTTAATAATTCATTTATTCACACATTCAGTTGGTAAAAATGACTGTAACTCATCAAATAGAAAATGTTTCATTATAAAAATACTGTATTTTTCACTTTGCCCCATGGTTTTTTTGAGGTGAAAAATTTCCACTTATTTTTGAAGGTGCATAATAACTGCCAAAAAAAAAATATTTAAACTCAAGTTGTATTGCAAGATACATTATTCCTTCTATATGTACACTGATTTTTAGAACAAATGTTATAATTTGTTCCTTTGAAACAGATGAGTCATCTTAACTATTTCACTTTGCCCCACATTCCCCTACCTAGGGCGGTTCCTCATTGAGAGTAGCTTATGATGACCCTTTTTATTCTTGTTTTGCTTTATATTTAGCTCTTGTTCTTAGGGGTCTAATAAAGGCGGTTTTCCCCTCCTGAAACGTTTTTGCCCATTGCGCTATTAGTTTAAGGGAAGTTGGTACCGAAAAACATCAAAAAAATCGATTTTCGGATTTTTATTTATTTTTATTCTTTGAATTATTTCCTTTCCAACGGTGTATTACTTTTGTCTCTACGCGAACTGGAAGTTATTAAAATTATTTTTTTAATATGTCTGGAAATTGTTTAAAGGGACAATGCCACGCCCATCTTCCGTTTCAAATGTAAACATGGGACTGTTCGTAAGCTGTTTTCCTAATGCAGTCTCTACTTTGTATAATATCTTTTTTTTTCTAACTGCGGATGGTTTAGCCACTGCTAAGTTTTAACTGCAACTGTATTCGAAGGATTGTTTACTGTTCTGAGCTTGTTTTCGTAAGTTGATCGCACGTGCTAGATATTCGTTTTAGTTTGTTCGCTACTCGGTGATCGCTGTGTAAATAATTTTTCAACTGTTTTTATGCAGTGAAATTAATATTTTAAGTAATTCCTTGCTGTTTAGTTAATAAAATTATGCCTCGAAGCACGGCAAAGGCTTTCAAGAAGCGAAAAGGCAAATATTATCCGAGGAAAACAAACAACGAAGACGCTGATCTTCATACTTCAAATCAAGAATCTGCTGGCAATAATAAATGTTCCAGTGAAAAGAAATTAAAAGATTTAAATGAAAGCTATGCAGATGCTGATGATTGTTCTACAGATAATGAGGTAAACTCGATTATTAATCTGAGAATTTTAGCTGGAATTTTTCAGAAACATGTCAGGTGTAAAAACTGTGATGCTGGACTTGAAATGTCAGTTGAAACCAACTCAGGCTTGGCCCTCAACATCATCTTAAATTGTACTAATTGTGATTATGAATGCAAATTCTGCACGTCAGAGACTAATTCTGTGAACACTAAAGTTTATACAGTGAATTCCAGATTGGTGTATGCACTGAGATCCATTGGAAAGGGGGCTGAAGCGGGAAAGATGTTTTGTGGGATTATGAACCTGCCCAATCCCCCAACTAGATTTGCCAGTTATAACGACTGCTTCGAAACAGTTGTCAAGAAAGTATGCAAGGAAACGATGGTTGATGCGGCTAAAGAAGCAATCGAAGTAAATGGCAGTACTGATCTTGCAGTCGCCATCGACGGAAGTTGGCAGAAGCGTGGCTTCACGTCATTGAATGGTGTTGTGACAGCAACTAGTGTGGACACTTGCAAAGTAGTCGATGTCGAACAGTGGCGGCGCCAGCTATGGGGCAGGGGGGGGCAATTGCCCCCCCGTCGGAAACGTCTTGCCCCCCCATCGGGGAAAATTTCTAACTTCGTCGGGAAAATCCGACGATCAAATTTTCCGACAGAAATCTGAGTGCCGAAAATCTTTCCGATCCCGACGGATCAGTAAACTGCTTTCAATAAAATAATTCAATCAAAAAAACCGTTTTTTTCTCTAAAATATTCTCATTATTTAATGAATTACGCGTTTCCAGACCAATTTTGAACACGAGAACCTTCGGGAGACAGGCAGTAGCAACAGGATGCACCGGTTAGATATCGTCGTATCTCTTTTAAACGAACGTAAGTTCTGCTGGAGAAAGTTATTTTTGTTCAGGTTGAAAAGGACAAATCTTCCTCTTTTTTTTCTTACCAGCTGTCCTTACCCAGCAAATCGCCAGCAGCATGGCAAACGGACATTCATTGTCTGTCACTTTCTGAGAATCTGATAATCATCGACACGTGTTTATCTCCAGGGCCTTTGCCAGGCCACCCTCTGAGGAGGAGCGATACTTCAGACTCGGGGTAGTAAAGAATAGTCTGTGAAGAAACGAAGCATACCCTAGGCCACAGTTCAAATTCGCCCTTCGCACCGTCACGTCATGGTGAAAGAATCCTAAAAAATCTTAACCAAAATCTAAACGAATTGAAATTTATTAGAACAGAACAGAAGTCATATCCAGAAGTAACTGGGTAAGTGTGTGTTATAAACTTTTGAAATGCTTTTTTTTTTTTAGCAATAGGGGCAGTATGAATTTGATTTTTTTTTTTTTTTTTTGTGTTTTCTTTCTTCGTTTCTTTCTTCCTTTCATTTAACCCTACACTGCATGATTTTTTATTTTTCTTAGAAAAAAATATATGTGTTTGTCAATGTAAAAAGAAAACATGGAAAAATATTTAAAAAAATTTAACTCTAAATTTTCACCACTTTCTAATTAAAAATAGTTTTGTTGCCAAATGGCTACACCATGCAATCAACAGATAAAAATGATTTTAAATGATTTTCTTGGAAACAGTTTTTTTTTTTGAAAAAAGTCGAGAAATTGAACATATGGTGCACTATACTCTTGCAATCCTTTACATTTTGGCATTTTACATCGTTGTTTATTTGTACTGTGTTCTTTCCGATGATCAATTCTGTCAAATCTGATATCTTTTGGAGGCTCTCTCGCGCAAGCTTTCTTTTTTTTTTTTTGGTTTGCAACTCTAGTTCCTCTGTAGCTAATGGTCTCCCTCTTTTTGATACGCTTTTATTAGTTTCACATCTGGGTTTGTTTGTTTGTTTGTTTGTTTGCATGTATGTAACTCTGAATAAAAGATAAAATTGACGTTTTTTTGCAAATATAAAAGTAATATATTTAATATTATTTTTAATACTAAAGGCTAAACTATATTACATGTTGATGTATTATAAGTGCATGTAAACTTAAGTGCGGATATTCAGTAGTTTTGAAAATCAGAGGGAAACCAGGGATGATCACAGCGCATTCCTATGTAAAAGCGTATTTTTTAGTTTTTTCTAAAACTATACTTTAAAATTATTAATGATTTTACTTGTCCGTGTAAGCACAACGTTTGTGCTAACTGAAATCTATAATGAACACTTTTTAAGGCTTTTGTCTATGGATTTTTCGTTTGTTCACTCTGTTGAACATCAACTAAGCATTGATAATTGCGAGGTCTAATAAACGGTAAAACAGCAGAAAATACCACCTTTTGGTCTGCATGATTATTTTATACCTTCCAAAAAGAGATAGAAACGAGCGCAAAACATGAACAAAGCACATACTTCATGAACTACAGAGATGAATCGAAGTGTTCTTTGGATGCTTACTGCATAATGTTGCCAAATGGCTACAGACATGTAATATGTCCTAGATTTTTTCCAAATAAGTATTTTGATGTAAAACGCATCTTAAACGAAAGATAAATGTTTATTTTATTCATGTTATTTCCTTAAAAGACAAAGAAAAATATTTCATCGTAAAAAATAATTTCAAAACTTGGTAGTTTAAGTGATTTTAAAAGCTATCCATATGGATTCATTTAAGAGCATGTAATAGACCAGTACTGCCATGTATGGAGGATAAATGGTGATAATTGCTTTAAATATACCTAATACTTGCTTTTTATGCATTGAGTTGCCTTATGACTACATTCTGCTATTTATAAGGAGGACAAATTGTCCATGTATCCAATTGGCAACACCATGCAGTGTAGGGTTAAAACCGTACACATTTAGATAGCAACAAGTTAAAAATTAAATCTACACCCTTTGTGTTTAGAGGTGAGGAAAAAAAGTATTGATACTTTTTTTTCGCTCATATTTTTCGGGATCCGGCTAGAAGGTCCAAAACCGAAAGGTCCACGAACAGAAGATCCACGTTCAAAAGGTCCGCCAGACAGAAGGTCCAAGGAGCATAAGGTCAAACAGCCAAAAGATCCACGAATAGAAGGTCCATATTTTTGGACAGCGATGGCATAAGGTCCAGATTTCTCAGTGGGTGGACAAAAGGTCCAGATTTTGGGTTTATCTTTTGTCTTCAACTTATTTTGTTAAATATTCAAGTTTTACATGGTAATTACCACCATAATACATGTTTTTTAATATAAAATATCTCTATAGATCCCCTTTCCCCCACTCATGAGATGTAAAGGTAATTTAAACATTAGGTTGCCTTTTTTTTTTTTTTTTTGTTGAAATGTGTTTTATTGTAAATGTAGCGTGGAGATGAGCCCTTATGTGCCAACGGGTTTGCGCGCATTATGCACGTAGTGTATAGCGGGAAAATTTTGGAATCTGCCTTGAGGGCTGATCAATGTATTTCAAGACTTCTTCCTTGTTATTGCTGATTGAGGGATACATGTCAAGGTCATTAGAGGTAGCTGCGTTTAGTGGGGGAGATAATTTTCAGAGGGGTGGTCGGGTGGTGATGTCGGAAGGAAGAAGACGAGTTTTTTTCGTTGTTTTTGTTTTTCTGTTATAAAAACAGCGGCTGGTTTTTGTTTGTTTGTTTGTTTTTTTAATCGTCGCCACAGTTGCTGTTATTCTAAAGGATTTGTTTTTTTTTTTATTACTGCTAATTTATAATTAATCATAAAAACATAAAACAATTAATATTATTATTAGTATTTTTTTGTAAATAATATTGCTAACACCATTATTATTATTCTTATCGTGCGTTTTTAGAGTATATTTCTCAGTCTTTCAGTGTTTTTACTATTAGTTTTTATTATAAGTGCAGTTTATATTATAAGCAGCTAATTTTTCATGCAGACCAAAGGAAAATATTCCCAATGTAAAATTTTGCTACTTAATAAATTAAAAAACAAGGAAAATTTATTAAAAATAAATGAATAAATAAACAAATCTTTTATCCAAGAAAGCCACACGAGAGATTAAGAGAAAGATACAGTTTTGATTACTTATTCCTTTACATTCAAACGGAACTAAATAAAAAAAAATCTCCAACATAATGGTCTCCTATACTGCAAGCAGACTAGTTTATAAGATAATTCTTTTTATTTATTAAGTTCAATTACTCTTCATTTGTTTTTCATTTCCTTTATCATTTAATATTTTTGTTTTGTGTATCTCTGAAATTCTTTCGAAAAATAAAATTGTAAATGTACGTACATCTTTATCCTTTTGTTTAGTTTCAATTCTGATTGTAAACCCCCGGCGCAACAAGGAAGGGGGTTAACGTGTATAAAGTTGACGTATCTGTGTATTTGTCGATCTGTCTGTGGCACTCTACAGGCTGATCGGATGGACCGTTTCGAAAAAAATATTTTTTGAAAGGAGAGTGTTCTCAGCTAGATCGCGTTTTTGAATGACATTAACACATTAATGCCTAGCGTCCCTTTTTAAGGACGGTCCAAAATAGGGTCTGAATTTCCCCAAAATGAGCAAAGCTCACACTTCTTGCATTGAAAAAGAGGCTCCTTGTAGCCCCGAAACACGTGTCTGCAATATACCTGTATATTTGTGCATTTTAAACGTTGGATTTAAACTTCACAAATTATTGTGTTCAATTAGTACCTTGGTATTGTTTCAATTCGTTATTAACAGATTGCAGCACATAGCCATTGTAAAGTGTGTTCTGTAGCAGTTTTAATATGATCTTTATCAAAAATGACATCGTTCACAATCTCAAGAAAAAAAGCGAAGTTTTCAAAGTTATTCCCAGTTTATGTTAATTGCTGATTTTATTTCTTCTTATAAAATGTCTTTTAAATATTATATCGTAGGCAGAAAAAAAAATTTGGTAAAAAAGTATGTACCCTCTGGGGTCTATCGTAACTTTTAAGGGACGATTTTTCTTTCCTCAATAAAGAAATTATTTTTTACGTAATATTTTTTTTATTATTTTTCCTGTCCATTAAACACTGTTTGTAACCAGTATACAAAATATCTTTGGAAAAAAAATGTCAGGCATTAATGGGTTAATTAACGAAGATATTAATTAAAAACCTTTAAATGGTTTTTCACGATTTTTGAAGAGAAAAAAAGAACAAGAGAAAAGTAAAACAACAGTATCAAAATGAAAAAAAAATTCTGCATCTGATAGAATGTGTTTGAAATTTCCATGTTATTTAAAATTCGAATGCTAACGTTTTTTTAGAAAATGCGGCTAAACCTTAAATTTACGCAATTAGAAGCCGATGTCATTGTTGGCCCACGAAGAAAGAAAACTCAATGATTTAAAATGTTTTTCTGTTGCCATTTTATATTTGTTAACAATTAAAATACTTGTAGTTGATTTTAGTATGAGGTTTTAAAAGAATATTCAATTTTCCCTCTTTATTCTGCTTTTGCCGACTAGCAAATTTACTAATAAGGATCATCGTTCCTTTTCCGCGTTTACCTGGTCCTCTTGAAAACAACTGAATGTATTTAAATTTAAAATGTTTTTTGATCAGTGTAGTTCGTTTTAATATGAGGTCGGCAATCAGGGTCTGGGGTTTTTTAATTTTTTTAATTTAATCCTAATACTTGTACTGTTTTGTTTTGGGTTTATGGTCAGAATGATTACCTTTTATGCGAATGCACCATAAAAAATTAAAACACTGGAGAACGGGGGGGGGGGACTTTTAATTTTTAAATTATACCTGTGCCCCCCTGTCGGGCAAGCTTGCCCCCCTGTCGGGCATTTCCTAGCGCCACCTCTGATGTCGAAATCCTCTCGAAATATTGCACATGCAAGGACAAATCAAACCACATGGTGACTTGCACAAAAAATTTTCACGGTTCTAGTGGACAAATGGAAGTTGAAGGGGCTGTTGCCATTTTTGGACGGTCAGTCAAGCAGTATGGGGCACGTTATGTCCAATATTTAGGTGACGGGGACTCCAAAGCATACGAAGCTGTGAATTCACGATCAATTTATGGGAATGACTGCAAAATTGAGAAACTTGAATGCGTTGGACATGTGGAAAAGCGCATGGGTGCAAGACTCAGAAAATTGAAAGACAAAATGAAAGGAAAAGTCCTATCCGATGGAAAAGTTCTCGGTGGGAGAAACCGATTAACTGATGTGCAAATAGATGCAATTCAAAAGTATTATGGCCTAGCCATCAAGCGGAATCTTCATAGTCTAAAGGCCATGATCCAAGCTGTGTGGGCGATTTTTCTCCACAAGGTGTCATCCGATGAAAAACCACAACACGGGTTTTGCCCTGAGGGAGAACAATCGTGGTGTGGGTACCAGCGAGCTGTCGCAAAGAAAGAAAGCTTCAAACATCAACATAGTCTTCCTGTGGCTGTTGTCGAAGAGATGAGACCCATTTTTCGAGCCCTAGCTCACCCTGAGCTTTTAAAAAAATGCTTGCATGGGAAGACCCAAAACCCAAATGAGAGCATAAATAATGTCATTTGGTCTAGAGTACCCAAATCTACATTTGTACAACTAAAAACCCTTTCCTTCGGAACACATGATGCTGTTGCTTGTTTCAATGTAGGTAACATAGCAAAATTAAAGGTATTGCAAGAGCTAGACATTGAACCAGGATTTTTTATGAAACGCGCAATGAAGCGACTTGACGAGGAGCGTCTGGCCAAAGCGAAGTATGCCTTTTTGCAACAAACAAAGGAGAAAAGAGTAGAAAGAAGATTTAAAAGAAGGAGAGAAGTGGAAGAACAGCAGAATGGTTCGAAAAAACCTGCATACCAGTCTGGTATGTACTAATGAGAATAAGGTAAGTTTTTTTGAAAGTCAGTTTTCGATGATATTAGTTCAAAGTTTAAAGTACCTTTGCTGTTGTATTGAAGAGTCAATGTACTTATTTATTTATTTTTTATAGAATCTGGAATAGTACTGAATGATTTAAGGCTAGTAATATTGTAAAACTACAGCTTTTCAAGATGTTATACACTCAAATCAGTTTATTCGAAAATCGGAGAATAATATAGCTCAACGAGAAACGCTTCATTAAAATACAATTTACTTGCCTGTAACAAATTTAAAAAAGAAAAAGAAATTTTAATAATTACAACAGCAAAGATAACCTATTAGCAGCATAATATAGTTTTAAAAAAGACATTTGGGGCTAGCATTTATTCTGCGAGTACTATTTTTTTCTTAAAATGCATTTTTCTCGGAATGTCTGTTTTAAAAGTTCGATGTACCTTTTCTGAAAAACTGTTGCATTTTTTTATTTATTTTTTTTTCTGAAATATTGTACCCATCCAAAGGATTAATCTGAGGTCAAGAGTGTTTTAGTTTAATGTGAAAATAATTTTTAAAATCTGCAAATCTGAGGATATTTACCGATATTTTCGTGACTTTCGGAGAGATATTTTAATTGCATTATATTTTTTGTTGGGAAATATATTTTTCCAAAAGCTTAACCTCAGATTGATGTCACATATGTTTTATAAGTGTGTTATAAGTTTCAATGTGATACTTAAAGTACTTTTTGTAAAAAGGTACATCGAAAAACTGCGAATTTAGTGTAATTTCAGCAAATGAGCACCATTGAAATTATTTTTTAAACAATATTCTATTTAATTTTTCATGAAAAACTTAACCTTAAAATAATTCTACACTTATTCTGAAGTAGTGTAAAAAATTTTAGGGAGATTGGACCAGTAGTTTTTTAGAAAAGGTACATTGAAGTGGTGTTAGTGTAAAAGCCTGTGCTATTGGGTACCGACTTCCCTTAAATTTACATCTAATGTATTTTTTGAGATTCCAAACAAGATTGTAGAAATCAAATGCATGACAAAAAATATTTTTCCGACAGCTCATCATAATAAAATTAAGCACATGAGACGCATCCGATGCGGAAATAGAACCTGTTTGGTGTTCGATGAAAAAGTAATTATGTTCACTGAGTGTAAAATCATTTAATCCGATGTAATTAAGTGTAAATGGGGAAAAGCATTAAAATTCCTGGGAGTTTATGGGTTTCGGAGATAGCATAAAAAGCAATTTTCTAGAGAAATTGTTCCCAAAGAAATAAAATGTCTTATCTGTAGATATTTCTGAGAGAAATAGAAGTAATTTACATTTCCTGATATAATGTATATTCTTGAATCTAGATTCATTTTTAGATTTGTTAGTTTTTACTACTGGATAGCAATGTAAAGCGACTGATCCTAATTGAGTGGAAAAATGATTAAAGAAGTGCATCTTATTAAAAGTGTCTGCTGTATTTCAAATAATTGAGTGTTCAGGAACATTTCATGTGATCCTGTTTTTTTAAATTAACTGTATAAACTGTCTACTTATCAATTCCAATTTATCTGCCCATGGCAATTTCTACTCAATGTCTTCGAAATTAAGCGAGCTCATTCGAAACTGAGCAATCAAGAGCAGATTTAACTGGCAGTATCTTTTCTCATTTGTTAATATGTTTACAAAGATTCTCCTTTGTTTCCGATCTCTTCTAAGGCAACCATTATTCAAGCAGGGGAAAAAAAGAACACTGTTATATTAACTGTATATAAATAAGTTCAAGCCATTAAACAAGCGATGAATATGCTGAAAAATACAATATCAATTATGTGGATTTATAGCACTTGATTAGTTTTCTTGCGTTGAAGGATAACTGTTTCGAAGTCTACTAAGTAATCTGAAGTGAATTCTTGCCCGATTTGTTTATAATCGTTACTACAGAAAATATTTCGTGTGCTATGCTTCTCTTTCTTTCAAGAGGGTTTAACAGGTTTTTACGAAATTGGAACTAAATTAGAAACATGGGCGGATGACTCGCAATTTTTTCTTATTTAATTATTTATGCCTTTATCCATTTGCTGTAAACAATATAATAGAAAAAACACCAAAAGGATAAACCCGTAAATAAAATATTCTGTATAATTTCCCAGATTTGCTCAAAATCTAGGAATTTCAAAAATAGGAACTTTCTTTAATACCAAACTTAATTTTCAAAAAACATAACTTATTACGCATGCTTGTTTTCAGTGTATTCCAACTCATGCATAAAAGCATCTTCTGAATGTCACACTTGTAAAACATTTCTAAACTTTAATTTTGAGCATTTTAAAGATTTAAATAACTTATAGATTTGTAATGCAACAAATATTATATAGTAAAAAAAAATCTTAACATTCAAAAAAAAAAAAAAAAGTCTTGATGTATTTGATTACCATAAAAAATTTTGCAGAATACGTTTTGCAACTTAGTTAGCTATAAAATTAAATATATTTACTGAAACAGTCTTTTACGTAGGTTCGCTTCCTTCACTTAGCTAATTAAGAAAAGATTATTTTTCATTAAGTCGAGAACTTAGCTAATTAAACTTAATAATGTCTCCTAAAATAAAGCTTTTGTTGTGTAGGAGGACGTCCCATGGAAATGTATTTTTATAATTAAAATATAATTTCCTTAAATATTAATACTTGATTATTGAAATTAGGGAGAATTCCTAATGCTATTTAACTCGTCTAATTCATTGAAATGGATTCAATTAAACGTGAAGTATTTATTTTTGTTTCGGAATCTCAATGATTAAAAATTAATTTAACTAGAGGCTTTTAAGATTTCCTAAGCAGTTAATTCTAATAAAGTTCTAGAAAGTTTACTTTAAAGACTATTTTCTGAAGATTATTTTGCTGAAGTTTTATTTTAATACCAAATTTTGGTGTGCACATGTTCCTTTTGCACGTTTTCTCGCAGGATTTCCAAAGTAAATGATATTTTTAGCTTCAGACTTTTGAGTTGATGTTGAATAAAAAGCTACATTTTGCTTTTTAAACAAAATCTCTTCAAAATGAAATTTTAGGGGAAGACTACCAAAATTTCGAGAAGTATTTGCAGCATGAAAGGCTGGAAAAAATAGAGAAGATGAGAGCTAAACAACAACTAAGCAGAAAGGAACGAATCGCGTTAAATTGGTAAATCTGGAGGTAACAAGTGAAAAAGATAGGCAAAATTCCGGGGGGGGGGGAAGAAAGCATTAAAGAGAGATGCGTAGCTTTTTCATCAGCTACTGATTCAGACACCGAGAAAACGGAAATTAAAGACACACCACAAAGTAAAGCCTTAGTTTCCTAGAACGCGACAATCATCGCCGACGCCCGGCGCGACTGCACGCTGGAATCGGAACCAGTTTAATTGGAGCGTGCCGTGAAACGACGTCAATCTGCGACTCAGGCGCAAGCGCAAAAGACGGCGGCGCCCGTCGCCTCGCCAGAGATCGACGATTTCACTCCTAGGAAACCGAGGCTTTAGTAAGAAACAGCAATAATCTGATACTAACAGAAAATTTTGAAACCTAGATTCTATGTTTTACTGACTCCAAGATAAAATTTTGAAGCATGTATCTTATGTTTGTCACTTTCAAGGGAGAAGGGGGGGGGTAGGGGTAACAGGAGACACATCCTAACAATTTTAAGGGAAGTTAAGTGAAAACAACTTAAGTACTAGTGGTAATAACTCTCTGCTCCTTCAAACCATGCTCAGATAAAAATTGCAATAAAAACAAGTTTTCATAGTTCCCCCATATCTTATCAGAATTAGCACAAATTTTTATTTCTTGTAATTTTTAGTGGAATAGTTATAGCCCTTTTATAAAAGCTTAAGCGAATTACTTAGTAAGGTTTTTTTTTCTATGCTCTCAACAGATATAAATATAGCAAAAAAAGTAAATAAATAAATAATACATTTTAAATGCTACCTAAGCAGTGCAAAATGATTGCCGAAATTTATTAAATAGTTCCTCAAGGAAAACGCATCTAAATA
This sequence comes from Uloborus plumipes, assembly GCA_038373865.1. Classification (NCBI taxonomy): domain Eukaryota; kingdom Metazoa; phylum Arthropoda; class Arachnida; order Araneae; family Uloboridae; genus Uloborus; species Uloborus plumipes. The sequence goes on from JAXGGA010001414.1 coordinate 98,780, forward strand.
ATAAATTTGCAAAAAACAAAAACCGATAAACAACAAATATTGTAAAATAAATGAAATATTAGTTTCATAACTCATCTTTCAAATTATTCTTCAATGAAGCTACGCAAAACATCTCAATATTGATTGAGACAAAAACTCTATTTAAGTTAATCTAAAAGCATTTTCTGTTAAATATCAATATTTTGATTGATAGGGTTTCCTCGCTGTAATTACTTTTAAAAGACACTTAGCTATTCACGAATATTATTTGCAGCTGCTTGGAAATAAATACCCTCTTAAAATATATTTGCCTGTCAACAGTGAATTAATATCATATCATAATTTTAATTTCACTCTTTTATAAACCGTCAATTCCTAAAAAATGCAATTAGTTTCCCCTAAATGATGCATAAACATTTTATCAAAGCAAAACTACGGAACCAGCGTTTTATGTGAAGTGATATTTTATGGATATGTCTATGTACCTATCTGCCTGTATGTATGTACCGTTTACACATCGAATATAGGGCATTACTTGTTTCTGTCACTTACAACTGGCATGGTTAAGAAAAAATAATAATAATGAGAGTAAACTGAAATTTTGGATTCTGGAATAAGGATGATTTGAGTGTAAAATCCTGAACTAAAAACGTTGGCTAAACATTTTGGTATTATCAAAAATTGAAAAAACTTGGCTTATATGGGATGGCTGTAGTATAGAAACTGAAAATATAGAAGTAGAGAAAAAACTATTTGTATATTTTAATAAATCAATCACTTGCACTTCAAACAAATGATTTTTTTTTCTTTTACCAGTGCAGTTAGATGAGCTTATTTGAGTAATTTTTGATCCCGGGCTTAGTGTCTAGCACTTCGGTAGTTTGAAATAACCCGGCGCGACACAAACAAAAACAGCACGATTTTCATCCTCCTTTATACTTCTCTATTCTTCATTTGCAGAAGAAATGGAACTTGTTTAACCCACTGGGGGCAAGGGCCCCTACTGCATGTTCCCCTATAAGGGTAACATGTAAACAAGCGTATAGTACATGTAAACAAGATAATCAAAGTACAGCAATGGACATAGACAACATAAACATACAGTAAACTCTCGATTAATCAGCGGGGCGGATTATCCGCGAGAGTCTCGGGAAAGAAACAAACACAATTAACTGATTTTTTCGAAAAAGCACGAGTTTAAATTTTGTTTTTTCGTAACATTTCTTACTCAAGAGCGTATGTCATCAAACAAATTATTTTACCTGGGCGTTATCGTTTATACCACTTTTCTTTTATATGCTTGAAAACCTCAAATACAATTTTTTTTTATGCTGATACCTATCGTCACTATTTGTACATGTCACGTTTTAAATGTAATGCAATTATTTTTAAGCGAAAGACATTTATCTTCTTCACCTCTTATTTTATGCTTTTTTTTTTTGGATCATCCGCAATTTTCGTTATTCGCGACACCCGTGCCACCCAATTCCTAGGATAATCGGGAGTGTACTGTAGTACGAAGAAATACTCTTTAGTATGAAATATCTGCGTATACCATACCTATGAAACATCTGCGTATACCATATCGACTACATTTAAAAGTTTGTAACATATAATACTTCAATATAAATTGTAGAGAAATGTGCCAATAAGAAAATATTTCTCCTATCCGTGAGAAAGTGAGATCGGAACGTATCGTCCTTTCAATAGAATGACTGGTTGTCATTCTACTGACGTACGTTTTCCCCAAAAGCATACTATTGACACGAAATGCAAAATGGTGTTAATCACAAAATCCTGCGTTTCATATTTCGGTGAATATTGGTCACACTAAAGTCAATCTTTTTGTACTCAAAGTGTTCTTTTATGTTTGAAGTTAAAAATCAACGTAAATAAAGCACAAATAGGGTAGAAAGTACAGCAAATAGCTATTTCAAGGCTACAATGGAGCCCCTTCATCAGTGCAAGAAGCTCAGCAAACAACATGAAAGCTGTAAGAGAACTGAGCGCGAAGCACGTGTGCCCCGGTATTTATAACAAATGGGCGAGTGCGCTTGAACTCACAACAAAGCGGGAAAACACCGACCAATCAGCGATCAGCAAAACGTCAGGAGAGCGAAGAAAAGGGGGGAGGCGGCAAAGGAAAGTAGGGGAAAAAAAAAAAGCGCGGGAGAAAACACTAGAAGACGAAATTATAAAAATTGCTTCCAGATGTCAGGGAAAAATGGAACACTGGAAAAATCATTCACCAGAGAATGGGAATTTTTCCAAATATGGTAAGCTTCCCAAAAATCGAGGTCATAAACTGACGAACATTTACAAATAATTCTAGCCGAAGAAAAATCAAAGCAGTGACCAGAAGTCCAACAATGCTGAGCAATGGAAGAGCGTGCTAGTTCTTTATGTTTAACATAATTTTGATGCTCTTTCAGACGGTGCTTAAGAGGCCGCTTAGTCTGGCCTACATAGCTAAGTCCGCATTTGCAAGAGATGCTATAAATGCCCCAGTTGCTTTGGCAATCAATGGGATGCTTTAAGTTTGTAAACTTGATTTTGTTCACAGGAGAGAAAGAAATATCGAAACCAAACTTTTTCAAAATCTTTGCAACTTGATGACTTGTTTTTGGATAAAAAGGCAAAACAATGGTGTAACCAACCTTAGACTCGGAAACCTTGCTGGAATGAGAGGGCTTTATTAGCCTATTATATATAGAATCAATAATCTTGGGCGAGTAACCCCGATCAAAAGCCACAGCTTTTAAATAAGAAAGCTCAGTATTTAAAGAACTGGATGAAGAACAGATATTCAAAGCACGAAACACAAAAGCCTTAAATGAGGCCAACTTTTGGTTTCGAGGGTAAGAAGAGTAGTTGTGAGGAGGTAGTGTAACAGCAAAGGGCTTACGATACACTGAAGTCATAAAATCGTTATTACTTTTAGTAATCAAAACGTCCAAGAATGAAAGAGAACTTTCCATTTCCATTTCAATAGTGAATTGGATGCAAGGATCGATAGAATTAAGAGTGGAAAGTAAAAGCTCATTATTAACTTGGTTTTGGTCAAGCAAAACAAAGCAATCGTCAACATAACGAACATAGAACGGAAACTTTATGGTTTCAAAAAGTTTTACCTCAAAGTAGTGCATATAAATGTCACTTAGAATAGGGCTCAAAGGGTTACCCATCGCTAAACCTTCGGACATGCGATAGTAAACACCATCAAATACAAAAGTATTCTGCTCAAGACAAGCACGAGTAAGAGAAACAAGTTCATCAACCTCAAAACTAGAAAAATGATGTTCCTGGAGTCTCAATTTGAGACAATCCAGTGCTCCAATAACAGGTACATTAGTGAAAAGTGATTTCACGTCAAAAGAAGCCATCGTTACGCCGTGCGGCTTAAAGCAACGTAACTTCTGAACAAAGTCAATGGAATTTTTAACAGTGAAAGAATTGCTGGTCAAAAGAGGAGAAAAAATGGAAACTAAATGCTTAGCTAGTTTGTAAGAAGCCGTGCCAATGTTTGAAACAATTGGCCTAAGAGGAACGTTGGGTTTATGGACCTTTGGTAAAGCATAAAATCGGGCACAGTGTGCAACAGACGGAATTAAACACCTTTTTGACGAATCACTCATGATAGGAGAAGCCTTCACAATGTTTCTAATTAAGTTGACCTCTTTAGTACTAGGGTCTTTATGAAGTGTCACATATGGACCAACTTCAATTAAATCCTTACATTTATCCAAATATGAGCTTTTGTCCAGAATAACAACTTGACCTCCTTTGTCAGCCTTAGTGACTACTATATCAGGATCGGAGCATAAACCTTTTACCGAAAACTTAGCATGCTTGCTGAAAGTATTTGAAGTCAATTTAGCATTAAAATCCACAGTATTGGCAATGAGATGCCTAATAGAATCCTTTTGAGAAGCAGTAAGAGCACTAAATCTAAAGGCTTTCTCAATTGGAGCAACCAATTTGGGAAATGAAGGTTTTGAAGAAGAAGCAAAATTGTTATTCAGTTTGAGAGCATTGAGCTGATCCGAATTCAAGAGCTTAGAAGAAAGATTGAGGACCGCATTCTGATTCACCTTTGGTAAAACATCAGACGAATGATCCACATTATTAGCACAAAGATATTTCCACTTTTTCTGAAGAGTAGTCCTATGTTTAAAAGTAGACTGAAGAACCCTATTCCAACTTTTCCTATCAACCGAATCAAAATCCAAGTCAGAATTCGAAAGTTTTAGATGCAAAGAAAACAACTCTTTTTCAATATTAGAAATTTTCTTCCGAGTTTCCTGAATAATAGCTCTTAACAGAGCCAACTTAGAACGAAAAAGCACTTTGCTAATTTTAGGAGAGGAAGAAAGGTTACAACTCAACGAAATAAACTTTGGAATTATTCCCCTACGTTTACAACCACAGAGAAAGGACAAATGATCCAAAAACCTGTACTTTTTCAGTCTAAGACTACAAAACCTGTTGATTTCCGACATAATGAGTTCAGAAAAATTCAAAAAATTCAAAAAAGTGACCAAGGGCCCGTTTAAGCCAAAGTTAAATGAAAAATGATCAAATAGGCTTTGTGCTGAACTATATTTGAAGTTAAAAATCAACGTAAATAAAGCACAAATAGGGTAGAAAGTACAGCAAATAGCTATTTCAAGGCTACAATGGAGCCCCTTCATCAGTGCAAGAAGCTCAGCAAACAACATGAAAGCTGTAAGAGAACTGAGCGCGAAGCACGTGTGCCCCGGTATTTATAACAAATGGGCGAGTGCGCTTGAACTCACAACAAAGCGGGAAAACACCGACCAATCAGCGATCAGCGAAACGCCAGGAGAGCGAAGAAAAGGGGGGAAGGCGGCAAAGGAAAGTAGGGGAAAAAAAGCGCGGGAGAAAACACTAGAAGACGAAATTATAAAAATTGCTTCCAGATGTCAGGGAAAAATGGAACACTGGAAAAATCATTCACCAGAGAATGGGAATTTTTCCAAATATGGTAAGCTTCCCAAAAATCGAGGTCATAAACTGACGAACATTTACAAATAATTCTAGCCGAAGAAAAATCAAAGCAGTGACCAGAAGTCCAACAATGCTGAGCAATGGAAGAGCGTGCTAGTTCTTTATGTTTAACATAATTTTGATGCTCTTTCAGACGGTGCTTAAGAGGCCGCTTATGTCGGAAATCAACAGGTTTTGTAGTCTTAGATTGAAAAAGTACAGGTTTTTGGATCATTTGTCCTTTCTCTGTGGTTGTAAACGTAGGGGAATAATTCCAAAGTTTATTTCGTTGAGTTGTAACCTTTCTTCCTCTCCTAAAATTAGCAAAGTGCTTTTTCGTTCTAAGTTGGCTCTGTTAAGAGCTATTATTCAGGAAACTCGGAAGAAAATTTCTAATATTGAAAAAGAGTTGTTTTCTTTGCATCTAAAACTTTCGAATTCTGACTTGGATTTTGATTCGGTTGATAGGAAAAGTTGGAATAGGGTTCTTCAGTCTACTTTTAAACATAGGACTACTCTTCAGAAAAAGTGGAAATATCTTTCTGCTAATAATGTGGATCATTCGTCTGATGTTTTACCAAAGGTGAATCAGAATGCGGTCCTCAATCTTTCTTCTAAGCTCTTGAATTCGGATCAGCTCAATGCTCTCAAACTGAATAACAATTTTGCTTCTTCTTCAAAACCTTCATTTCCCAAATTGGTTGCTCCAATTGAGAAAGCCTTTAGATTTAGTGCTCTTACTGCTTCTCAAAAGGATTCTATTAGGCATCTCATTGCCAATACTGTGGATTTTAATGCTAAATTGACTTCAAATACTTTCAGCAAGCATGCTAAGTTTTCGGTAAAAGGTTTATGCTCCGATCCTGATATAGTAGTCACTAAGGCTGACAAAGGAGGTCAAGTTGTTATTCTGGACAAAAGCTCATATTTGGATAAATGTAAGGATTTAATTGAAGTTGGTCCATATGTGACACTTCATAAAGACCCTAGTACTAAAGAGGTCAACTTAATTAGAAACATTGTGAAGGCTTCTCCTATCATGAGTGATTCGTCAAAAAGGTGTTTAATTCCGTCTGTTGCACACTGTGCCCGATTTTATGCTTTACCAAAGGTCCATAAACCCAACGTTCCTCTTAGGCCAATTGTTTCAAACATTGGCACGGCTTCTTACAAACTAGCTAAGCATTTAGTTTCCATTTTTTCTCCTCTTTTGACCAGCAATTCTTTCACTGTTAAAAATTCCATTGACTTTGTTCAGAAGTTACGTTGCTTTAAGCCGCACGGCGTAACGATGGCTTCTTTTGACGTGAAATCACTTTTCACTAATGTACCTGTTATTGGAGCACTGGATTGTCTCAAATTGAGACTCCAGGAACATCATTTTTCTAGTTTTGAGGTTGATGAACTTGTTTCTCTTACTCGTGCTTGTCTTGAGCAGAATACTTTTGTATTTGATGGTGTTTACTATCGCATGTCCGAAGGTTTAGCGATGGGTAACCCTTTGAGCCCTATTCTAAGTGACATTTATATGCACTACTTTGAGGTAAAACTTTTTGAAACCATAAAGTTTCCGTTCTATGTTCGTTATGTTGACGATTGCTTTGTTTTGCTTGACCAAAACCAAGTTAATAATGAGCTTTTACTTTCCACTCTTAATTCTATCGATCCTTGCATCCAATTTACTATTGAAATGGAAATGGAAAGTTCTCTTTCATTCTTGGACGTTTTGATTACTAAAAGTAATAACGATTTTATGACTTCAGTGTATCGTAAGCCCTTTGCTGTTACACTACCTCCTCACAACTACTCTTCTCACCCTCGAAACCAAAAGTTGGCCTCATTTAAGGCTTTTGTGTTTCGTGCTTTGAATATCTGTTCTTCATCCAGTTCTTTAAATACTGAGCTTTCTTATTTAAAAGCTGTGGCTTTTGATCGGGGTTACTCGCCCAAGATTATTGATTCTATATATAATAGGCTAATAAAGCCCTCTCATTCCAGCAAGGTTTCCGAGTCTAAGGTTGGTTACACCATTGTTTTGCCTTTTTATCCAAAAACAAGTCATCAAGTTGCAAAGATTTTGAAAAAGTTTGGTTTCGATATTTCTTTCTCTCCTGTGAACAAAATCAAGTTTACAAACTTAAAGCATCCCATTGATTGCCAAAGCAACTGGGGCATTTATAGCATCTCTTGCAAATGCGGACTTAGCTATGTAGGCCAGACTAAGCGGCCTCTTAAGCACCGTCTGAAAGAGCATCAAAATTATGTTAAACATAAAGAACTAGCACGCTCTTCCATTGCTCAGCATTGTTGGACTTCTGGTCACTGCTTTGATTTTTCTTCGGCTAGAATTATTTGTAAATGTTCGTCAGTTTATGACCTCGATTTTTGGGAAGCTTACCATATTTGGAAAAATTCCCATTCTCTGGTGAATGATTTTTCCAGTGTTCCATTTTTCCCTGACATCTGGAAGCAATTTTTATAATTTCGTCTTCTAGTGTTTTCTCCCGCGCTTTTTTTTTTCCCCTACTTTCCTTTGCCGCCTCCCCCCTTTTCTTCGCTCTCCTGACGTTTTGCTGATCGCTGATTGGTCGGTGTTTTCCCGCTTTGTTGTGAGTTCAAGCGCACTCGCCCATTTGTTATAAATACCGGGGCACACGTGCTTCGCGCTCAGTTCTCTTACAGCTTTCATGTTGTTTGCTGAGCTTCTTGCACTGATGAAGGGGCTCCATTGTAGCCTTGAAATAGCTATTTGCTGTACTTTCTACCCTATTTGTGCTTTATTTACGTTGATTTTTAACTTCAAATATAGTTCAGCACAAAGCCTATTTGATCATTTTTCATTGTTCTTTTATGCTCTTGATTTTCCCAAAAGTTAGTTAGGGGACCTAGGATCCGCATAAAATGTTACGTTTCGTATTTGCTGATTTTTTTTTAACTTTTATTATTTTAACTCTGGGCCTTATTTTGAGTATTTTTTTTTTTTTGCCATTGGAAGCATGAATCTAGGCTAACAGTTGCGAAAATAAAGGTCACGCAAGTTAAAACGGAACTCCCTAAATAATTAAATAAATAAATAAATAAATAGATAAATTGCTCACCTAACATAAATGGTTTTGCAATGTTATGTCTACTTCATATCATTAGGTAACACAAACTTTGAAATATTTCTTCTTGAAACATTTTAGTGAAATCTATTTACTCCTAGGATACATCTACCACCGCATTTGGTGTTATGCAATGTACAATCCCGTCGGCAGAAATTGTCTTCTAGAAAATTACTTGAGAGCAAAGTAAGAACCCTTCCCAATGAAGAAGTCTTGCTTATTATAGCGAAACCAGCTCGAAATATCGATTTTCTAAGTTAATACTAGATCCAATCATCTAGATACGCAGAATTTCAATAACTATGCTCTTAGTAAGGAAAATAATCATAACTTTCCAACTCAAACATTTCTTGAAGTGCACTAGAATGTTTCTCATTCGGTTTAAAGCTATGGAATTTGGCTGTCAGTTTCCTTTCGGTTTGAGTTAAGTCGGGAAAGTATGGTACAGTTTCAAATGTCCTTAACTATCATCTTTGTGTTGAATTGAAGACGAATTATTACTGTGAGGCTTGCGGTGACCGATTATGTAACGCAATTTTGGTTACACACACACACAATTTTTTTCAATGAATTAATCTAAGCTCATCCATAGCAGGAAAAATATATCTCATGATTACTCATATTTATTTTTTTACCAAATTTTTTAATTTTTTTATAGTATAATGTGCATTATATAGTGATGATAAAAAAATTTTTAATTGTTTTGTCTGTAAATTTTTTAAATTGTTTACAGTCACTTATTTTACAGCAATAATTATTTAATTTTAATCCTATAATATACTATAATAGAATAAATTTATTCTTCTCTCTAAGTTTTATCGCTTCCTCACTTATGAGGAATATGGGGGAGTGATGAATTATAACGAAATGGCCATTTCATTTTGAACACTTGTCTAAATTGAACTTAGTGAGCTTTAATTGGCTAGTGAGCTTAAATACTTCTAAATCAATACTAATAGGAAATTTGTAATATATACCTATATTCGAAACGGGTTTTTGAGGAAATGAGGAGGTAAAGTAACTTTCAGTAAGCTTTAGGTCAAAAAATTTTTCTCAGAAAAACAATAGAACTCAAAATCAAGTTTTTTTGATGCAATGTGTTGTGATTGCTACCAAAACATTCTGGTTCTATCTTAATGTGCTCTGGTAGCAGTTACAGGAACATTAATAGGTCAGCAAATTAGTGAGGTAGGAAGGGCTGGGACAACATTCAATAATGATATTATTGATGACATTTTCAATAATAAATTATTAAAATGTCATATTAATGGCCCTACTTGAACATAAAACCAAATTATTAAAAGATAAATAACGCATTCATAATTTAATACTGCAAAAAATAGTTCTAAAAGTTTATATATATATATATATATATATATATATATATATATATATATATATATATATATAGTAAGAAAGGAAACAAGATAACAATAAACTTTTCTGATATTCCTGATATTCTCCGAAATGTAAAATATTATCATGATGTTGTTTTAAACACCTACTGATCACACATAATATTTAATAAATGCTAATTTTCTTTCGATGAATTTCTAACGGAAAAAATTTCTGCAACACTGGCAAACCTGTAACACATTTACCAAACGAATAGCAGTTAGTACCTGCCCTTTAACAAGTATAGCTACTGCTTTAAATATCAAAACACTGCATAAGTTCCTTTTCATAGCTTTTGGAAGGAAGCCAGTAAGTTGTCGATTTTGTGCCCAACTTAATACAGAACACAAATGCCCGGTTTCCGAAGCGGATGTTCCTCGGAGATAACATTAGGCCTTTCTTAGCATATGAATCGAAATTCAATTCCTATGACTTCTTTCGCGATATTATCGGGCAGATCGGAGTTCAGACATTTGAAATAGTTTCCTACGAGTGGTTAATTTATTTATTTTTATTGTCAGAAACGTCAGTATTTATTATTGATTGTACTCTGTTACCCAGAAAGGAGGGAATAAATCATTTCAATGGTTTTTATTGCTAAAATGACTACGTGATCATTCAAAGTAAAGTAATATTTAAAGTAGAGATGGAACGAAGCGGCATTTGGCCGAAGCGCCGAATACCGAAGCTTCGGCCGAAGCTTCGACTGGCACACATATTGAAGTTTTTGGATTAAATGCATGATAAATGCGTAGAGTTTTATACTTTTCTCCATATGTTTTAATATTCTTAATTCTTAGCATTACACAATATTTTCAGCTTACTGTGGTATTCTTAAATTAATTTCATTAATTAAAGTTTATTTTTATTTCGGTTGTTTTTATTTTAATGTTCTTAGTATTACACAATATTTTCAGCTTACTGAGTCATTCTTAAATTAATTTCACTAATTAAAAGTTTTCTTGTTTTGTTTTGCTTTATACTGCTAGTACAAGAAAAGACTACATTACTATTTTTGTATTGCAAATTAGTAGTAGGAAGCTCTACTTGGAGCTTGAAAAGCTCAGTCTGCAGTTCAGTTGATGTTTTATAATAAAACTGATATGATCATGTATTATACCATAGAGCTACCCAATCTACTACTATTTACGTTGTGTTATATATTACAGGGATGAAAACAGCTCAAAGTCAAAAAAGAGGAAAAAATGTGCGGCTCAACATTTGGATAGATTTTTTTTTAATGTTATGCAAAATTAGTCATGCGAGATTTCCAATAAATTTATACTGTGAAATCGAACGCAAAAACGGAAGATTGAAGGCTTTTTTTTTATTTATTTTTAAAACCTCTTTTTTGCTCATTTCCTGTTTCTATATTTTTAAGTCATAATAAATAATGCAGGAACAAAAAAATGTATGGGGGTGTAATTTTAGATGAATTAGACACTTGTATCTCAAGAAATGAATTATCTAATTAATATTGAATGGTCTTAAGTTATTTTGATAAATTTTAAAGATTAAAATAATTTTCACGATTTTTTTGGCTAAGATCTCGAATATTTTAGCTGAATTTTCCTTATTTCTACCTCCTACAACGGAAACTTATGTTTTTCGCAGTATGCCAAAATATAGTATAGTTCGCTAATAATTGCATTTCATTCTTAAGGTTTCAATCTTGCTGCATCCTAAAAACGTATCTATTATTTTGGAAATTGAAAGTAATTTCACCCTCTACCGCTTTAAATCAACTTATTTTATGCTTTATTTTTACAATAAGTGAAGACATATATTTTTTTGAAAGCATGATGCAACATTAACTTTTAGATCGTGGAAAGAAAGAAAAAATAATAAGAGCGGAAAATCGCGGATCCGCGGAAGATTTTCATCCCTGATATTATAAATATCTTAATATTCTTAATGCAAAATGCTTCAGTTATTGGTGAATTCGAAAAAAAATAGTATCATGCATTCTTTTTTACTTGTCTTTCATTTGGTATTTATTTTAAGAAGATTATTTAATAATGTCACAAGTTCAAAGAAACTATTCATTCCAAGGTTGAGTTTTGTCAAAAAAAAAGGGGGGGGGGAAGGGTTTGATTTTTTTACATCATAATTCTAAGTTGTGTGACAAATGAGCAGGTATTATTCTATTAATTCAAGTATAAATGACGAATATTTTTTTAAGTTAATCAACTAATCAGAATTTATTCTTTTTTAATTATAAATACTTAAAATGCGGATTTTGGATGGATGTGTGCTACTAATGGACTGGACCCCTTCCTCATATTTTGATTTATACAAAAATAAATAAATAAGATGTAGCTTTAAGTTATGTATTAACAGTTACTTACTTGTTTTACTATATCCTGATTTTATTGTTTAGAATCTTGATCAATGAAATACCAGGCGCGCACCCAGGAGGAGGCTTTGGGGGCTTAAGCTCCCCCTATGACAAAACTGGACTTGAAGCCTTAAGCATCAACGACATTTTAAATTTTTCCTCGGTGTCAGAAAAGATTCAAGTCATTAATAACTCAATATATACTACACTTTGAATCCAATTGAAATAACAAATACGCACACGTATAACATATACCTTGTCTTTTTTAAAGTCTAGGGGAACGTGAGTAAATTCTCATTTATAAAAGACCGCTCCCACTCGTCTACAATTTCCAAGAAACCAAGGCATTGTTTTCACACACACACACACACAATTAAATCATTCATTGTACATGTGCAGACGGATGATGCACGAGAATGGGGCCTCAGCAAAGCATAGAACTTCAAATCACAGAGCGTCTCACCATCAAGACTAAAATAATTTTAATTTCGAGGATTTGTCATGGAAAATCATGATGTTTCGCAGTGGCGAATTATAGGTTTGAAGGATCGTCATAATAAAATTTTTAAAGCTCCTTTCTAGAATTCTTCCCAGAATTCTAGAAAATATTTTTCATGCGCATTTTTTGAATCCATTTCATAAAAGCCCCCTATGGTCGGGGGGAGGGGGCAATTGCGACATGATTAGCCCGCCACTGATTTTCTGAGAAACATGCTTGATAAAAAATTAAAACAGATTATAAAGAATATAAAATGGTATTAAAAGAAAAGGAAGTATGAAAGAGAGAGAGAGAGGGGGGGGAAAAAAACAGAAAAAAGTGACCGAAGGGTATCTTTGCATAATAAGCAAATTAGTCAAAAAAAAAAAAAAAAACTTACACTAAAGCCACAAACTTCTATACTTCTAACCAATGAAGGCACTGGAAGGGAATTAAAAATTTCAATACAGAAAACCAAAATAGTTAACTGAAAAATCTTTTCCTATTTTCTCCATTTTGATTTGGAATAAAAATATTTAAAAAACGTAGCTAAGAAAATGGGAGGAAGGGGGTATCTGAACCTAATTCCTCTCTTTTTTTGGCGTTGAAGTTAGAAAGGAATTATAGTTTTAGAGCTTCAAGTCTTGAAAGAAAAATTCCGGGAGAAAGTCTGAAAGTCCTCACTGAAGATCGTCTAATAATTGGTTTTTGGAACATGAATTTCTAAAAATTTCCGGAGGTGAAAAACGAGCCCCATTATGGAACTTGGCCTACAGTTTTGCTTTTAAAACTTTAATTTCAAAAAATTTAAAAAAAAAGCCCCCTCCTCCCACGAAATAATAATGATAAAAGGTCTTAAATTTTGTTTCTGGAACTTTAATTACGAAAAACTGCTGGTGCAGAGTACATGAATCATATCGCTATGGCTACCGATAAATGGACTATAACCACATTTTTAAGACTTCAAATTTTGAAAACTTTCCTGAGGAAGGCATCCGAACTCTTAACATCGACAACAATGGAACCGCATTTCTCTAAGCTCAGTTTCGGGGAAAATATCCTGTGGAGAGTTCCACATTCCATCAATTCCCATAACGTCATCAAAGATGGTCTACAATGACATTTTTAAAACTTCAATTTCAAAAAATGTTCGAGGAAAGATCCCGAAAATCGTTTAAAATTAAGTTTTGAGATCTTTAATTTCGACAAAAAACATTCAGAGGTGAAAACCGAACTCTATGCCTTTCTCTAACATCATCAAAGATGCTATGGCGTTGTTTAGACTTCAGGTTTGAAAAATTTCGGGTTGAGAGCGGTCGAACCCTATTCTTCCTAAGATTAACTGAGATAGTTATAAATTTCGTTTTTGGAATATCAACATCAAAAAACCGTTAGTGAAGAGTTCCAAAACCCCCATACATCCTCCTAACATTTTCAAGAGGGCCTACTATGGTGTTTTATGGACATCAATTTCGAAAATTTACAATGGGCCCCTGACTCGTGCTTTTCCTAAGATTAGTCAATGTCTCTCAAACTGCGCTTTTCGAAGCTTAATATAGAAACATTCCTAAACCTCACCCCCAAACAATTGCCAAAATGGCGTGCAATAATAATGTTTTTAAGACTTCAAATTTTGAAAAAATATTAGATGAGGGCCGGCAAGTCTCAAATCTCCCTAACATGACCAAAAGTTATCTGAATGTTGTGTTTTTGAGATCACTTTTCAGAAATATTTTCCGGGGAGAACCCATGAACGCCCTATCAGTATGTTTGAATATTTTACTTTATGTCTTTGTTCATAATGATCGTATCATAACGCTATTCTCGTGAGTGCATTAATCACCCCATCTTCAGTAAGGTTGGAAGATCCTCATAGTATTTACCATTTATTTTCTTACATAAACAAAATTTGATAAATGAGTAAAAAATTCACATAAAATTTAACAGAAGCAAGAGAGCTTCCAATCAAAAAAGCAAAGCTTTACACTATTATTTCGGAAAAAAAGAAGTAAAAAGAAAGAAGGGGGGGGGGGGCAATCTATTAAAGTTTAGTATTTTCGCGATTTTTTTAATCCAATGACCTCTGGATATGAAAGGGGTAGGGGTGCTTGATGTCAGAAATTAGCCCCCCCTTAAGTTAAATCTTGGGTGCGCCCCTGAAATACATAATAAGTTAATACATGTTGATAGATTAATGCATCTGTTTAAAAAACTGAAATTGTGTACCTATAAATTTCAAAAAATATAAAATTTTAAAAGAAAGTAATTCAGGATTTATAATAGTTGCACACCTGCCCTTATACACTAGGGTGGGGCGAAAAATAAAAAGGTTTTCAGATCAACTTCTAATAGTTGCCAAACGTTGTCTTTGGTGATAGTTAGCTTCTAATGGCATTGTTTTTCATATTTTAACCATAAAATCCCGATAAAAGCTATGATAAAATTTTGCGATCGCAGCGTCCCCTGAAGATATTAACCGATTTTTCTCAAATTTTGCACAAAAGCTAACTATCACCAAAGACAACTTTTGGCAACTATTAGAAGTTGATCTGAAAAACTTTTTATTTTTCGCCCCACCCTATTGTACACATAAGAACCATTACCATTGTTCAAAGTTTCAAAGCTAGAAATCATTGAAAAATACTCAATGCAGTATATTTATATAGCTTTTATTTTAAAACTAAAGTTTTTTTGACCAAATATAACGAAATGTAATATTTAAAAGAACATATTGTTAATAAATATTTTAATAATTATTGAATGCATTCTGGCTTCAAATGTTCAACACGCACATATTTTTAATTGAATATAAATTTCTATTATGCTTTATCATGAGGAACGATTTGGAGTTAAAAAGACTATCTTATATGATAATAATTGTAACAGAAAATTTGCTTCATAAATTTCAGGCCGAAGCGGCCGAATCACAACTCATGCTTCGGCCAGACCGAAGCTTCGGCAAAATGGCCGAAGCTTCGGCCCGGCCGAAGCTTCGTTCCATCTCTAATTTAAAGTTGTCGTAGAATCAGCATTTTTATTGCTTGAAATACTACGTGATTATTCAAAGTAAAGTGATATTTAAAGTTGTCAAAGAATAAACTTATTTATTGTTATTGTTAAATCATGCGGAAGACTAAAGCTCTAACTAAACTGTAGGTGACATTTATCCAGATTTAGGATTAGATCAGTGACAAAAATAGATCAATGAAAATGAATAAAATGTTAATTGCTGCTTGGCAAATAAAAATTAAAATATTATGGAAAAGATGTTTTTCATAAAGTTACTTGTAATTGAATTTGATATAGCTGCAAAACATAATTGCACTATACATATATACTCGAAACGATTGCATTGATTTTAATCGCTATTTTTCTAATACGGTATACGCCCAAAATGTCGCGGCCGAAATGTCGCGGGCCAAAATGTCGCGGCCAAAATGTCGCCGAGCCAAAATGTCGCGGGCTAAAATGTCGCGGGCAAAAATGTCGCCGGTCCAAAATGTCGCCGAGCCAAAATATCGCGGGCTAAAATGTCGCGGGCCAAAATGTCGCCGGTCCAAAATGTCGCCGAGCCAAAATGTCGCGGGCTAAAATGTCGCGGGCAAAAATGTCGCCGGTCCAAAATGTCGCCGAGCCAAAATGTCGAGGGCTAAAATGTCGCGGGCCAAAATGTCGCCGGTCCAAAATGTCGCCGAGCCAAAATGTCGCGGGCTAAAATGTCGCGGGCCAAAATGTCGCCGGTCCAAAATGTCGCCGAGCCAAAATGTCGCGGGCTAAAATGTCGCCGGTCAAAAATGTCGCCGGGCCAAAATGTCGCCGGGCCAAAATGTCGCCGGTCAAAAATGTCGCCGATCAAAAATGTCGCCGATCTAAAATGTCGCCGGTTCAAAATGTCGCCGGTCCAAAATGTCGCCGGTCAAAAATGTCGCGGGCCAAAATGTCGTCAGACAAAAATGTAGAAGTTCCGATATTGATACAGTAAGTATCAAAAATTAAAATATATGAAAAGGCTTTATTACACCGAATTAGCAAAAAATTGCTAATTGCTGTTGATGAACGTGTGCGTTAACGATAGTATGGACTAAAATTTTTGAAAATACTAAAAAAAATTTACCCTTTCGGCTTGTAACTGTTTCGAGCGCTTTCCAAGAAACAAATAGTTTTCAAACAAGCGTACGTTATTTATTTACAATAGCTTATTTCACCGTAACTCGCTATCTACCAACTTAAAAACGAATAGATTAGCAGCCCAAGCCAAGTTTAATTGATATCGAAAGGAAAATTTGTGTGTTAAAAAAGAAGTTGAAGAACAGTGAAATGAATAAGACAGATATACAATGTTTGAAACTTGGTTTCTGTTAAAATTTCTTACATGATCGAAAGCAAGTCTATATTATTTAAATAATAGAGGTCTCTTTATTTTCTTCTTCATAAAATGTGTAAAAGAAAGTATTGGATCAGTGAAAAATTGTCAATTTGGAAGAATTTACACTTTCTGACGTGTGAGGAATTCAATTTTATCGTTTATTTTTTTAAGGGAAAATGTGTAAGTGTGTATCTGCGTGACCCATTTTTTGGCGGAGACTCTACCACAAAACTTAGTGCGTGAATTAGAATGAAATTTGGTACATACATGTACCAACCAATATGTGATTCAGTGCTGATTGGTTTTTGCCACCAGTTCTTCCAAGTTTTTACATGCAAGAATGTAATGGAACGTTTTCAGCATAGCGTGATTAATGTCTGAAGAAGGTTCAGACGAAATAAAATAAAAATTGGCCCATAGGAAGCCTTCAGAAGATACGCCACATCATCGAGGAAGCAGAGCAATTGAACTTTTTATTTTTCATTATTTGTGAGTGATGTACATCAAGAAGTAATGCAAGTATTCAAACAAAATTTTGTTTGCAGAATGGTCTTAAAGGGAGAGATGCTTATTCATTTCTGGCGTTAATCAGCTCAGACATGGTTCTGTACCTTCGTTACAATCAGTATTTAAATGTGGAGTTGAATATAATACCATTTTTTCTCTTGACATTTCACCTCCCCTTCCACCACTCAGTTGTTACAAAGAAAGCAATAATTCCATGAACTAATTTGATTTCAAACGTCCCCAAACAACTCTTAAAGAAAATGTTCTATAAGAAAATTGCCGGCTACGCGGTGATTAAACGGTATTCCGTTTTTGCAAAAAAAAAAAAATGCCTTTACAGCAAATTTATTTGTTTAATTTCTTTGTGTGAAAAAAAAAAGAAATAATCCTAAATATAGTTTAAAAAAACTAAAAAATACGCTTTTAGAGTAAATAAAAATCAAAAGAAGATTTTGAAAACTGTTGAATATCCGCTAAGTTTACATGCACTTATAATATGCATTTTGTGGACGATCGATGCCCAACTCAGAACTAATGTCAAATGCACTTATTATACATCAACATGCAATATAGTTTAGCCTTTAGTAATAATAATGGTATTAAACATATTACTTTTATACGTTTGTAAAGAACGTGAATTTTATTTTTGACTCAGAGTTACATACATACAAACGAACAAACAAAAAAACCTACTTGTGAAACTAGTAAAAGCGTATTAAAAAAGGAAGAAATTTAGCGACCCTGGGCCCTAAGTACAGCCCTGAAAAAACTATGGCATTATTTTGGTACTGAAATAATTTAAGCTTTAGAAGAAATCAATTTAGTTACATTTTTGTTAATAACTTAAGCTAATTTTCTAAGCTGCTACGTTTAAAACAAGTTACTAAACAGGTGTATTTATCATATCGTGACAAGCTTATTAGTAAAATTGAGCTACATAATTAAGCTGCATTGAATTTGAATTACTGGAAACATTCAATCTGTACTATACACTTACGTCATTTTGGAACGGATATATTTTGGACCGGCGTTATTTTGGACCGGCGACATTTTTGACCGGTGACATTCTGGACCGGCGACATTTTTGACCGGCGACATTCTGGACCGGCGACATTTTGGACCGGCGACATTTTTGATCGGCGACATTTTGGCCCGGCGACATTTTCGACCGGCGACATTTTGGCCCGGGACATTTTTGACCGGCGACATTCTGGCCCGGCGACATTTTTGACCACGCGACATTTTGGGCAGGCGACATTTTGGCCCGCGACATTTTAGCCCGCGACATTTTGGCTCGGCGACATTTTGGACCGGCGACATTTTGGCCTGCGACATTTGAGCCCGCGACATTTTGGCTCGGCGACATTTTGGACCGGCGACATTTTTGCCCGCGACATTTCAGCCCGCGACATTTTGGCTCGGCGACATTTTGGACCGGCGACATTTTGGCCCGCGACATTTAAGCCCGCGACATTTTGGCTCGGCGACATTTTGGACCGGCGACATTTTTGCCCGCGACATTTTAGCCCGCGACATTTCGGCTCGGCGACGTTTTGGCCGCGACATTTTGGCCCGCGACATTTCGGCCGCGACATTTTGACCCCAAACCTTCTAATACATTTCTTTACATCATGAAGCATCACAAAAAAATGTCTTAAAATGGTAATTAGCCTCATTAAATGACTACAATTGAACAATTCTATTATTTTATATGATAGTAGAAATTTAAAGTTTCGATTTCTATTAAGTTTTTGCCAAGAAAAGCTTAAAAGCCTAATCGTTATCGAGTTATTCTCACTAGTGAATTCACAATCGCGAGATCTTTTACTGTGTTATTTAAAAAAAAAAGCAAAAAACGATCTCTTCTGAAAGATTATCTAGAGAATGGTTTTATAATTGATTGATTATATCGAATGATCAATTACCGTGATTTCTTTATTATATTCATCTTCGAGCTTTAAGTGGTGGTAGTTACATCTGAAGTTATAAGAATTGCATAGGAGCCCGTAATCGGTACTGTCGGATAAAGGGATTAGCTGACGTTGAAGATCTGCGAGTTTGTAGGAATGTAATTAATGTCGAATATTCATTGGAAATAACTGTTTACTAAAAGGAATATGTTGCAATGTTACAACAAATGCTCGAAGTTTCCTTCAGTACACACGCGGTTCGAGACTTAGAAGAAACATTGTTTGCTGTACATGGTTGATAACTTGGATTGCTGAAGACTAGTACCGTAAAATGGGGTGTATAGGAACAGCGGGGTCAATCGGAACAAAACTTCCCAACCGTACAAAGAAATTCTTCATAAATATACTATTGGGTATTTTTCGCCATGAATTTTTTTTTAGAAAGGTAAGATCATAGGAAGTAGGAAAAAAATACTTTTGTCAATCTGGCAACGCTACTGGCTTCTAAAGAGGGCTGCACGTTGAATGCTATAAAACATCACATTTTCATAGACTGCAAAACTTCATATGCAAGAACAAACCTTCTTATATTTAAAAACTATGAGTGGTATATTTCAATTATACATGTATCTGAACAACAGAATACCACATTAGAATTTACATTTTTTATAAATTGTGTCATAAAAGTGAAGAATTCTGAAAAATGCCATGGGAAAAAAATTTGCGGGGTGAATCGGAACACTTAGTTCTGTTGTTCCAATTCAAACTTATTTGAAGGAAATTGTTTGAAAAATCAAGATTCTAACCCCAATTCTTCTAATCAAGACAGGGACAAGGATTTATTACTGTTTATCCCTTCTCGTGAGCATCTAGATCTTAGAATGACAAAAGTTACACATTTCAAAAGATTTTTTCTCCAGGAGACTTTTTTTTACTTAAAATAAAAGGGAGAAAGTCACATAGACTTTATGTAGTAAACGTCCAGCACACAGAAAGTGATGAATAAGCGAAAAAATCTTTCAGGACAATCCCCGAAACCCAGAAATTTCAAAAAACTAAAGAAAAGGCAGAGTTCATCCCAGGAGATGTTATGAAAAAACTTAAGCCAAGTCACAATTGCTAGTTTTAAGGACAAGTACATATTTGTGGACGACATGAGTGACTTCCATTCATGTTAAATCTTTGCATTTCAATTCAAAAGCTTTTCTTAAAATTACTTTTCATTTTTCATAAGTTCAAAATTATTTTGAATTTTCACAAATTATAAACGTTTACTGATACTGAAATTATACATTTATTTGACAGTAATTATCTGTTCTTGTTCTCCCCCATCAATATTACTCATGTTTGTGAGACCTATTACAGATTAAATTGAAAAAAATAAAAATTTTAACAAGTGTTCCGATTGACCCCTATCAGCGGGGTGATTCGGAACACTCATAATTTGCTATATATTTTAATAATAATTGCTCAAAATCTTTTGTCTTTGCTTGGAATATCAAAAGTAAAGCAAGACCGAAGTTTTTACCCAAAAAATCAAATTAAAAAAAAAATCTTTTAACTGCTTTTTTTACAATCAAAGCTGAAAAGTGTTCCGATTAACCCCATTTTACGGTAGTGTTAACTTCGAAATCTGATGTAGCATTATGAAATGCTTTCCTTTCAAATGCATTTTTTTTTACTAATTATGTCCAATATTATCTCCAACTAGGCACTGTTTTGCTCTGACCATCAATGTCATGCCGTTTTAGACTATGGGTTCTTATGCATTTTTTATTCATGCAGCGGTTTATGCTAAGCAAACCGAAATAAAATATTTTACACTTCGCCGCATGTAATACATGACAAACTTTTCTAGAAATTAAACATCATAGACAAATCCAACAATCATAGACAAACCCAACATTAAATACACACATACTAATAATTAATATTTACTTTATTAAGAACAATAACTTTATCGATACGTACTGACCAAAAATATAACTGACCCACCAGAAAAGGTTACAATATGAGTACCCATAACTTTAGGTAAGGATTTTTTATTTGTTTGCTTTTAATCAACTATCTCCCAGAGCTGTCAAATCTCTCTCCATTAAGCCCATGGCAATAATTGTAAGCCATTATGTAAAGCTATTGTTTCATATTTAATGTCTAGCAGGTATAATGCTATATTTTTTATTGGAGAGAAATAGTCTCAGAGCAGATGGATAGAGCCCATGACAGTAGTATTTTGCTTTAAAAAAATAATCATGCGAGGGAAGAACGTGATGCAAATATTTTGTTTTTGCTAATATGAAAGTTATTATTTTGGAATGAATTAAGTACAAAAGAGCTATATTACGAACTCAAATTATTCTACATTAAGATTTATCTGAAGTTTTTTGGGTAATTTAATTATGTCTTTCATAATTTTGATACATTTGATAAAAGCCCATCATTCAAACTTCGTCCGTTCAACAATTCATTTAGAGCATGTATTTTTTTTAAGTTCTAGTCATATTTTCAATAAGTTGTCTAAACCTTTTTACATATTTTTAAATATCTGCATCAACTATAAACTCAAATGCAAATATAAGTACCCCCCTTCCCCCTCTGTGCTTTTCTTTTCTTGTATGAAACTTCTCTTCAAATGTTGATTTAAAATTCTATTTGCAAAAGGGAACAAAAAAGCGGATGTTTAACTTTGCATAGAGAGATAAATATTAAATGGTTGATTTTTTGTAGATGTGGTAATAATAAAGTAAGTCTGATTTTTCCTAGTTAAAAGCAAATATTCCCAAAAGTTTTTTTTTTTTTTTTTTTTTTTTTTTTTTAACATTTCATGAAACATACTTTTTTTTTGTAGTATTATTATTAATAATTGCTATTCAGTCTGGTCGACCTTACTTCTATTACTGCTACCACCTGGGTATATATTTCACAAACTACATTTTGTCTGTTTGTTTTTAATTATTATTTCTTACTTATCTTATAATGCTCGGATATAGTTAAGATATAAACTGTTACCATTTTACATTGGCGTTCACAAGCATATCGACCCTTGCTACAAAAGTGCCACAACTCAAAAAACTACGTTTTCCAGGAATTGCAAAAAACTGTTCCCTGGCTGACTCGGCACATTTTAGTATTTTTGAATTTGTCAATATGAAGACCGCTACATCTCAAACTATGATCGTTAGTTACGCACGTTACTCTACGACGGCTGGACGAGAACTCAACATGTGGCATTTCAGTGGAAGGGGTCCTATGCATCTTGATAACAACAAAATGCCATAACTGCCCTTTGGCTCCTGATTTTTCAGTGCAACTTCTGGCTCTTTTGAAGATTGGTAGAGACGTGTAAACTACGTCTAATGACGTTCATAACTCAAAAATTACAATTTTTGAGTTGTGGCACTTTAGTAGCAAGGGTGCGATATGGTTTTTCAAAACAAAAAAAAATCTGTTTTAAAATGGTATAAAGTTGTGTCTTCATATTGTGATGAGATTTCTGACAATTAGCCAGTGCGTTATGGGTAGTTTAAATGTATGTATTGAACCTTTGTTTATTCATATATGAACTATCCTGTTTAAAGATACCGACGCAGTGTCAAAATCACTTCATGCTTCGTTTAAATACCTTTTCTGTGCATTTAATGAACGCTTTAAGAGTTGTTGTATTATCCGCTTATCCTAAGAAGTAAAAGGTAAACATATGTATCTGTAGTGTGAGATTGAGAATCAATTAAAAATAGAAAGCAAATTTATATTAGTCGGGGGGGGGGGGGTGTATTAAAGAGACATTTGTTTTGTTACGATTAAAAAATATATCGAGTGTATTTTTCAGCGATGAGAGAAAATAAGAATTAAATGATTTATATTTCACGCTTAACGCTGCTGCGCATGGTCAGAAGAAAGTTTCCTTCAGTGCTTGAAAATATGCTGATAATGAACGCTTTCCTCTATTATTAACTATGGTTATATGCGACTTATAGTATAATGAGCACGAGAGGTAGTCTATTTCATAGCACATATTGCGTCATTAAACTTTTTTGGAGGGGGAAGCAGAGACGTCATTGCAAGTTTTTCCAGGGTGGGGGGGGGGCAAAGGGTCCAAACGCAATGCAATTTCATCGAAAAACATAAAAAACCACACCCACTTATATGTAAATACATTGATTTCGCAAAGCCAGGGGGTGCAATTGACCCCCTCCCTGACACCCCTAAATGGCGGGCCTGGGGGGAAGGGATTTTTAAAAGATTTTGATTTTTTTTTTTTTTTTTTTTGGTGGGTTTCTTCGTTTCCATTGATGTTTCGTAGCAAGGGGCATCCCTGTAAAATTTATAATGCAAAAATTTTATATTTTTAGATTTCCGCAATAATTATAATTAAAAGCTTAATGCATAGCATTTCACTGTGAAAGATTTCTCAACTTTAACATTCGAATAAATTTTCTACAAGCATATATTTCAAGGAAGCAAACTTTTTAGAGTCTTGAAATAGCTAAAGGGAACTCGCACTGTCCCTGAAGTGTAGACTAATTTTCTCGAGTTGAATGACTTCGTCACTTAGTATCAGCGTCTCAGACGTATATGAAATCAATTGAATTTATTTCATGAAATTCCTACGAAGTCATTGAACTACAATAGATCAAATTCAACGTTAATCTAGATCTGCAATTGAAATTCCTGGAATTCCTTACTCAGATTAAATTACTGGTGTTCTGAGAAATGAACAGAAGAGAAAAAAGACAGAATTCTCTTTTACACACATGAAATAAAAAAATCTTTGGAGGAAAAAACTGCTGACGCTTCAGGAAGAATATTTTTTGATCTTCCCTTTTTTATGCGTATTTAGTCGACTGAGCAATAGCATGGTAAAGATTTATTTGATTTCAGGTTTGTTCCTGATCTTGAAAGCAATCAAAATCTTTTTACATTCACTTCAGAAAATAAATGAGAAGAAATTTATTTCATAGGTGCTTAACACCAGGCTATTATACCCGCATAGAAACAGAATATAAAAGAGATTACTTGAAGCAGAAAACATGTTTTTCAATTCTCTAAATTTTTGACATTATTTTTTCAATTACTCATGAAAGATAGAATTTTTATGGTTACTATTTCCAGCATAGCTCATGTAATAAACAGTATACAGCACTAGCGCAGTCAGAATGATCTTCTTGAGGCGATCATTTGAACAAAACAGCCTGTACATGTGTAAAACTATTGTCTTAGGATTGGTACTGAAGCTAAAACCAAGAGCTCTGGAGGGTGTTTTTATGTCCCCCCCCCCTTAAATTTTTTAACTTTATTTTTCAACTGCTCATGAAAGACAGAAACATTTTTATGGTTACTATTCCTTTTATAACTTATGTAATAAAGAGTATGATGCGCGATCGTAGTCTCAACCCCCCAGCCTCTGTTTCGTCACTGGTATACAGTAAACCCTAAATAATCCGGACACTGTAAATAGGGCTTCGTTCAACCTTGACAGTCATTTATATGTACATACTACACAAACAACAAGCAAGTAATCTCCATTTTGTACTTTGGTAGGCCGTATTTAATAGTTTTGTAATTTTATCTCATGCAGTTCCTCTCTCTTGAATTAAAATTACAATTTTCACGGTGTACAGTAATTTGTTAATGTACCCTATAAATTGAGCCAACTTCATTTGTAGGGTATTTTGTTTACTCCGTACTATCATTTACTCGGATGACGTTTATCCCCAATTAGTCCAGATAAATGAGGTTCTACTGGGGTTGCAAATTTTCCGTATTGTGTCTCTCAACTTGTGTCGTTCGGCTTTTATTAGTTCTATGAATTTAAACATAGTATTTCGAAAACGCGTCAGTTAAGCAACACAACAGTTTATGATCAGTACTAATACCGTTTGTTAAAAAAAAGTATATTTTACATGCGAGGATAAAGCACAATAACTGTTCATAAATCAGTGATCTCCGTGGACGCATGGCATATATCTTCCTGCTCCACAGAACACAAAAATATAAAAGCTGTTGATTACATATTACCGAATGATTTAGCTAAGTTTTTACAATTAGGGGAAAAGTCCATGTTTCTGTAAAACATATACTAGTTTTAAAAAAAACTGTAAAACATATAACGACATTTCTCAAATAAAGTGTGTAACTCTGGTATTACAAATCATGCCAATAGCTTCATTTGATTTGACAGTGGCTGTTCCAACATAAACAAAACTATCCTTTGAAGATTCGCTTATGTGTTGTTGTTATCTCCGTTGCAAAATGGTAAGCACGAACTAATTTGGAAAGCAATATGTTTGACCAACCAGGTCAGGGACCCTAATTGTCCTGAAAGAACACATGAACCTTTGCCACCCTTCAAATATTTTACCAAATGAAGTAATATATATACCGTAAAGTCGGCTTACTTGGACCCACAAGGAGGTTACTTGAGCCCACAGTAAAATGATAAAATCTGGGTTTGGTACTAGCATTAGAGACTGCAGAGTGCTTCTACCTAGAGGAGAAACGAGGAACTACGTGCAAGTCTTCAACTAATAAGTACCAAACCTAGATTTTATCATTTTACTGTAATGGGCTCAAGTAACCCCTTAGGGTCCAAGTAATCCGACTTTACGGTAATAATATTTGCAATGGAGCCTGAGGCCCCAAGAAATAAGACATTTTGTATCCTAGACTGTTTGGTTATGGGGTCTTGACATGGTTGTGTAATTTAGATAAGTGTAGTATCGTGCTTCCCTCAGTCAATTCAATGCTGAAATGAAATTTAAATGCAGTTTATTTTATTAAAAGTAAATGTGGTGAAATAATAACCAGTGTAAGATTATTCAGGCAGTTTGAACACATGATGACGTACTACAATTGCTAGAGTAAGACATATCAGATAATTTAGTTACGTTATTTATTTTTCTGTTATGCGTTTTATTTTAGGATTTCAAGATGGCAATTTCATTATGTTCACGGTTTTGGTAAAAAATATGTTAGCAAAGCTTTTCGTTTATCAAAGTTTTTAGTATGCATGCAAAATTTGATTTTAAAAATGATACATAGAAAGTTTTGGGATTTTCTTCGTATTAAAAAACTTTTTTTTTTTCTAGTATGTAAACGAGCAGAGCAAACAAAAAAACTTTCAATGTAAATTTTATTAAAAAAAGTCATGTCCGTCTCAAATTGTAAACTCGAAAGGTGAGTAATAGAGCATATGAATCGCCGAAACTATACCATTTTGTTTTAAAAAGTAACACGTTATTCAGTGTTCAACGATTTTCACAACTATGTGCAGCACATAATATCACTATTTTTAGAAGAAATTAATTGAATCCAAATGACAGTTCACTAATTGAAAAAGTCTGATATTGTGCTCACTGTAATATAAAACTCTGTGAGTAAGTTTAGTATACTGCCGTGCTAAGTACAAAAGTCGTATCTGCCCTTTTTAACGAAATTGAATTATTGCCACCGGTGGCTCTTTGTGACGTATTGTATCTAAGTACGAAATTATATGATCATTTGAGAGCGAGATATATTTTTTTAAAAATTCTGAAAAAGTTTCATCTGAATCAAATGCATGGTGGCGCAAAACTTTAAAGAGTTTTATCTCAGTTTGAGCTTGACTACGGATACCACATTTGGCAGTATAAATGTATTCTACCACGGATTCGGGTTTAAAGAGCCTCGTAGAATGTTTTAAGAGGCAATATATTGTGAATTAAATATTTAGATTCTTGTTAAGGATAAAATCATATTTACGGTTCTAGATGATAGCGTAAACCGTGCACGGCAGTCACACACATCTATATTGACTTTAGAGAGAAAATATAAACAGTCCGAAATCCACGAAGCTGTTTAAATCTTTTATTATAAAAACTTACAAAGTTAGAAAGTACTACTTTTGAAGAGACACGCGCCAGTTTAAAAGTTCAAAGGTCTTCAATTTTCTGCACACTAATGCTTGGTCAATGCTCATTAACATCATATGAATATTCATTTGTTGCCATGCTTTACAGGGATAAGAAAAATATAAAAAATTTAACTAGCGAGACATTGCTGAGATATATCCATGTATAACTTTTCAACATCGTAGGCCAGTTAAAAAGATATTGATCTTCCACGGTCCGGAATCAGTTTTTATTTAAGATAAAATAAGTTGTTTATTTTGTGAAAACTGTTTACATAGCTGGGAAAAAGTTCTATAAATTAAGAAATTCGTTATCTAAAGACCTACATTTTAAATTTCCATTCATGTGATAATGTTTCAACATAGCATCGTCTTAGTAATCATAATTTTACTATAGCGTATGCGGAAAGATAATTTTTCTTACATCTCAGTTGCGAACAATGTTTACAAAGCATTTCATTATGTAGTAAATTATGTAGGTTGGTTGTTGTGCCCACAGACATTTTTTTTTTTTTTTCAAATTATGCCATGCGTAGAGATTACGGACTCAGCAATTTGGAGACAGCTATCTGAATTTAACCCATTAATACCTGACATTTTTTCCCAAATATATTTTGTATGTTGGGTACGAATAGTGTTTAATGGACAGGAAAAATAATTAAAAAAATATCATGTAAAAAATATTTTTTTTTTAAAGGAAAATCGTCATAAAAAAGGGATTCTAGACACCAGAGGGTACACACTTTTTTTACTGATTTTTTTTTTCTGCCTACGATATAATACTTAAAAAGACATTTTATAAGTAGAAATACGAGTAAAAGCAGCAATTAACATAAACTGGGAAGCTGGGAATACGTTTAAAAACTTAAGCTTTTTGCTCTTGAGATTGTGAACGATGTAATTCTTGATAAAGATCATAATAAAACTGCTACAGAACACACTTTGCAATGGTTATGCGCTGCAATCTGTTAATAATGAATTGAAACAATACCAAAGTATTAATTGAGCACTATTATTTGGTTGAAATGTTCATTTTTGGTAAATTCAGACACACTTTTTGGACCGTCCCTAAAAAGGGACACTAGGCATTAATGGGTTAAGTCTTTATTGGGGAGTCCGTTGCTTGCTGCAAAGCAACCAAAATGGCAGGGCATGAAAAGATGGGATCCGGACTGAGTTCTATTTTGAAGCAATTCCTAAATGAAATAAAATATATTTTGGTAAATAATACATGTTACCTCTTGTACTTAAATGGAATATTTACACTGCATTATTATGAAGTGGAACGTTCCAGCTACTTCACGATTTTTTTTTCGAATACATGTGTGACTATTGTTATTAGTAGCGACAATTGTTAGAAATAAGTAAATATTTGGAAGCCTTATTATTATATATCTTTTTCCAATAGTTTTATTACATTCGTTTCTGATCTCATTGTCAAAATCTCTCCTTTTAGTTGAGCAAATATTAAATGATGAATTTTGTTTAAGAAAAACGTAAAAATGAGTAAACTATTTTTTTAAACATAAAAGCAACTTTTAATTATTTTAAATCTAATTTTCAAAACATCTTACTCTCCCCACCCCTACTCCCAACATGATTCTTTAAAGTCCTTCATTTCAATAACAAGAAATGAGTTCAAACCATGCACAGGAAACGCTAACTTTATTACCAATCAATGAACTCCGAAAACTGGAAAATATATTTAGCATCAAAGTTCCCCAATTAATAAAATAGTTCAACTTCACTTCCGCGAAATGGTTAATTCCGAATAATTGGAGTATGCATTTTGATTACCATTCATCCGTTTCTAAATTTAAACTCCCAATCACACTAAAGCGCATTTCTCCGCAAGTAATTCTCGTCATTCATTCCCAGTTTTACAATCTCAGAAGTCACCAGACTCTCAATAAAATTTGGAAACATTTAGATGTCAGAGTCAGTTTAAAATTAAACTAGAATGAAATATGTGTGCACTTAATAGAGAACAAGCAAAAATATTAACTCGCTGCTTCCACTTTCGTTGAAATACGTAAAAGTCAAGGTTTGTTTTTTAACCTTTATTCAGACCCGTCATTTAGGGGGGGTCAGGGGGATCAATTGCCCCCTCCCTGACTTTGGGAAATCAATGTATTTGCATATAAGTTGACGTGGTTTTCGCCATTTTTTTACTTTACATTGTGAATACACCCCTTGCCTCCCCCCCCCCTGGAAAAATGCGAAATGACGGGCCTGATTTTATTGAAATTTTTCAGTTAAGATTTTCATTGCAGTGTAATGGAGTATATAAACACATAAACGTGCTTTTTGTTAAAAGTTTGAATACTGTGATTATGTGAAAGTTTTTATAAAATCGAATTTCATTTATGTTTCAGAATTTTTCTGTTCCATTTAAAACTGAAATGTAAGCATATGTTTTAATTTTAGTTTAAAAAATTGCGCTGATTTTTCAGGATTTTTAATATTTATTTTAATTCTCTTAATTCGTTTTTTCATTGTAAAAATTACGTGGTAAGTTGCATCCAAAAATGATACCGTTTAGTTGACTACTATGGATGGTGCTTATTTTGACTACGTTTTGGTGTTTATTTGCACATGTCGCACCCAAATGTAGTTAATTAAAGCACCGAATGACTTGAAACCTACAAAATGGTCCAGTTTTAGGGCAACATAAATCCTATTTTTTCAGTGATTCCTAGACAAGGATCCTTTAAAAATGTATGCATGGAGAAGAAAAATGATGCAAATTCGTATGGCAATGTTTACTGTTTCAAGTCATTTCTACAGTCATCTCAAAGCTCACATTTTCACGTATGCATATTAGAAACTGAATATTTATCATTCATCGTCTTTCAATTCATTGCATTAGCAATATATATTCGGGGGCTCAGATTGAGAGATTTATTAGCAAGAAAGCTATGATCTTGAGCATAATGAAAGATTAAATTACATCATGAATAATCTCTTGGGGGTTAATGAATTAGGTCAGAGTCGTCGTAATTGCTTTCGTTCATTAGCTAATCCTTTTCAAATCTCTATTGAGTAATTTAGAGTAGTTATCTCATGAAGACCAGTGCTCTTTCTAGCTCGTCAATTGTTTTTGGTGTGGACTCTGGCACGTCCGCTACGGGTACTTAAAATAGCCGTAGTTGACTTGCTTCTACTACGGCTTGACAAGAGCCGTAGTAGAAGCTCTTGGGAGGTTTAAGGGATGAGTTCAACTTGAATATTTTGAAAACATCGCAAAAAAATTCTCCTGAGTAATTAAATATGCCACTGAACTATACTACCGTGCTAAGCGCAAAAGTAGCATCTGCACCCAGGTAGCACAAAAAACTTTAAACGTTTTATAAACGTTTTTAATCGGTTGTAACAACGTTAATAACCATTTTATAACCTTTAAAAAACGAAGTGTGCTACTTGTGCAGTCGAGCTCAAACTGAGATATTATTCTTTCAAATTTTGCGCCACCATGTATTTGATTCAAATCAAACATTCAGAATTTTTTTTTAATATTTCCCGTTCTCAAATGACCATATAATTTTGTATTTAGGTAAAATACGTCACAAAAAACCACCCGGTGGCGATATCTCAATTTCGTTAAAAAGTGCAGATACTACACACGGCAGAAAACAGAAAGTCACATTAGAAAGGCTACTGAAAAGAGATGAAAGTGACCCTGAAATGAATTTTCATAGGAAGTAATTTTTATGCAACCAAGGAAAAAGACTAATCTATTAAAAGATTTTATTATGAAATAACATATTTTTTAATTTATTAGAGCAATAAAGGTAATTTTTAACGCTCAATACAAAGTTGAGTGAGATTATAAATAGATAATTGTTCTTTGAAAAGGAAGAAAGCTGGTTCAATAACTTGTTTGCTTAAAAAATTGCTTTTAATTAAAAAGGATAATTTGACTTTGTTAGTTTCATGCATAAAATGTATCTTAATGCTTAAAGTATTTTATAAATGTAGTAAACAATCCTAAGACGCAGTGAAGGTCCACTTTTCCGTGCAAATTTTACTATGAGAGATCGGGTACATTTGATAATTATTTAATATTTTGAACTTTCTAATCATTTTTGTAGTTGTATGCCTCAAAATAAAATTTCATGCAATGCGTTTACTATCTTCCTATCCATTAGTGACTTTAAAACATATATTAACATATTTTTCCGATAAAATGAACTTGTAAAAAAAAAATTCGAAATGCATCCTTTTAACCAACGTTGATCTGTTTGGAGACACTACTAAATAAACTTCTTACGTTAACATAGAAAGCAACGAAGTGACATTTTTAAAGTTATTTTTAAGAAAGACTCTCACAAAATGCTTAAAATTTTAATTTGAGTTAAACGATAAACGGAAATATGATTCGTATTAAATACCCGTTCTATTTATTTATTTATTTATTACTTTCTTCTTCTTCAAATCCTCACCTGGTTTTTATTTGTTATCTTCTTATTTCATTTATTTTCTTTCCCATCGAAAATCAAAAATGTAATAAATGCAACCTTTCGTACGAAATCAAACATCAATGAAAAAAAAGGCTTTTTTAATCGAAAAATCTAATGTTATAGAGGTCACGTGTTAAATTTGTTGACCGCAGTTGACGCACTGCTCACACGTAAACAGTATGTTGCGAAATTTCACATAAGCCATTTTTTACAAAAGTTATTACTCACTCACACTCACTGTAATAACACCAGACAGTTTGACCGGCTGTCATTGCATGTAACGAGCGAACATGCGTTCTCACGAAAATATTTACATCTTTTAACGCCTTCAGCATTTTAGTTTATCTCATATTATACTTTTACCCCGGCTAGTTTTTATTCAGTTTTTGCCCCTAGTCATGAAAAAGATAGCTGTGGTACAATAAGAAAAAAAAGCCACTGTGCTACAAAAGTGAAATTTAACGGGAGAACAGACGGAATAGTATTTCTTTTTTCTTTTAAGATGTCAACACCATATTACGTTTTTCTTTCGAACGGTGTATTTTTAAGTTCTTCAATATTGACTACTTTTCGAAGTTAAAACAAATTAGAGATACAGCTGGTGGACATTACGACGTTTATATCTGTCATTTAAACTATGACTTTCTACCATATATTTGTTTATTACTAAAAAAATGACTAATTCGTAGCGGTATTTCAATTATTTAATGTAATGTTTATAGGTTCTCTTACATAAATTTATTGACTTTTAAAATTGTGTTATTTTACAACCGAGCAAGACATTTAAAAGCATTTTTTTTTTGCAAATATGTCTCACATTTGCTTCAAATCTAGTAATTTTAACGGATAACAAATTTATTTGCTTGATGTTGAAACACACAAAACTATACCCCAAGAGAATAAAAAACAAGTTTACTTAATAAAAGCCACTTTCGCTTTAACCACGTAACGTCTGTTTTATGCATGCAGTTGTTAAAGCAGTTTTAATATTTTATCGATTGGAAGTGAGCTGGAAAATTAAACGTTAAAGAAAGAGCAAAAATCAAGCATTCATTTTTTCTAGAAGTTTTACAGTGGTTCTGATTAATTTTATATTACTCATCTAGCATTTAATACTTTAAAAAATTTAATACACCAATAATTAATTTCGTTTTCTTAATACTCTTCTCTGATTTATACTTTTTCTTTTCCAAGAAACCAAATAAAAAAAAATCTTTCCTACAAAGTAAAGTAAGGTAGTCAGAAGTGCAAAACCGATGATGTTATTTCATGATCCTTTTACTTTTTTGGGGGGCCATTTAAATTGTTGTTTACAGTGGAGCACCGTTTATACATTTTTGAAGGAGCCAGAACCAATAAAAAACGTAGAATAGATAAAAACGTATTTCCAGAGAAACGTATAATCGGTGCTTCACTATATTTTTAAAAATCAAGCGCGTGATTCTGGTATTCATTGCCGATTAAAATTACTGCTCACAATCATAATCACGTGTACTATAAAAACGTGTTACTCTCTAAATATGCTCCTAGAATTTAACGATTATATTTTCTTACGTTTCATGTCGTGTTTCGCTTTTGTCTGGGAAATCTAAATGATCATTAAAAACAACCATTATCATGACAAAAACAGCCGATTCATAGAATAAAGACACATTTCTCAAAATATACAAAGCTTTTCAAAAAAAAAAAAGTGTTTCAATCCATGAAAGTCACGTGTGTTTTCAAAAACGTGTCACCTTTTTTATATATAAAGCCATTGAAACGTTTCATTCGATTATTATATACCTTCAAATCCTTATCTTATTTTTTCCGTTCATGTTCGGAACAGCTGAGAGCATTTTGTAAGAATGCTTTTGTTAATATAATATCACGTGTTTAAAACACGACATGTGGTGTATAAAGTACATTGAAAAGCATTGATGTATAAAAAGTATAATATCACTATTGGATATTGAACAATATCCTATTTTTTTAGCATTTTGTACAAAGCTGTATCTTAAGAAGGTAAACAAAGACGAATATTATTTTGGTATAATAAACTTCTCAGCAGTTATTCAAATAAAAAAAAAAGAAAAAAAATTGTTTTGCAATAGATAAGTTCGAAGGTTTTTCTTAAAAATCAGCTTTCCTTAAATTTTGAAGTTGTTATACTTACTGCGTTTTTAATGCAAAAAAGTAAAAACAGTTTTGCATCTTTTGTTATTCTTGTACTGTTTAAAATGCGCAACTTTATTAATGTCAGAAGGTACTCTGCGAAATCTCCCCGAGTGGGGATGTTTTCAATTATTAGTTTTTTAAAGTCATATCTTTTTAGAACATATTTTACTCTTCTTTATTACTCTCGTATAGCTCATAACATGGATTTGGAAATATGTAAGTATATATGCTGCAAGATCTTCTCAATGTATAATTTAAGTTGCCATATTCTTGAATTGGAAACTGCGGTTACACTTACTATGCATCGCCTAAAAGTTAGTAGACACATTCAATGCTAAACATTTTTTTTCGAATTTATAAATGCTCAGGTAGCACAAATAACCTTTAAACGTTTTATAAACGTTTTTAAGCGGTTGTTACATCGTTAATAACCATTTTACAACCTTTAAAAAACGAAGTGTGCTACTTGGATAAATGCATAACGAATTCTTCAACTAATTCAGTTTTACAAAAGGCATAATTGAACTGACTATTTCGACTGAAAATTTCATTCGTGGATTTAGCTGAATAACCTCAAATTTAAGGTAGTAGTCTGGTAATTTTTTTTTTGCTTAATTTGAAAGTACAATGTCTTGAGAATATACTGTGAAAATTTCAGACAGAAATTCGAAATATTGCGGGAGTTATAACGAGTTTCCTAGAGCGCCTCGGAGTCCAACCTTTAAGGTCGACCGGCACCAGCAACCGCTTGGACCCTTCTATTGTTTTGCGCGCATTTTTTTTATACCTAGTTTGACTCTGCTATTCTACAAAATATATTTATATATATATTTATATATATAGATATATAGATAATATATATCTATTTTAAATATAAATGCCGCTCCAGGCATAGACGATTGACGTAAGTTTTAGTTTCTCTATGAAAACTTGTTGTTGAACTTTAAACACGTTTTTCTCAAAACATTGTTTTTCTGGTCGGCCCGGGTCCTAACTTTTTTTTTCTACTGAATCGATTGCTTTCAAATTTTAACATTCTGTTCTACACACTTATAGTTCTCGTCGGTACTAACGAGATTTTTTTCACCCCTAACTTTTTATTTTACAAACCTTTCTTTGCTAAAATAGAAGGACATTTTTTTTCCAAAGTCCGCCATTTTGTTATCAACCCTTGAAATTTAACTTCAGTAGTTCCGACCAGAATGACATGTCTATAGATTAAGAATAATCAAGAATATTTGATTTCAGATAACATCAAGAGCTAAAATCACCCGGGCCACCCACGTGCATTTTTTTGAGGTTCCAACTTCGAGTGACAATAATAATAGTAATAAACTATTAAATTTTTTCAAATATTTTTTTTATATTTTCAATGTGTAAATAAAAAAATTAATATTCAAGAGAACTCATTTTATTTTCCTATAAAAAACCACCCTCCACAGAAGTCATGAAAATAGGTATAAGTTACCAGACTACTTACTATCTTAAGAAAAAAAAAAGTTTTGCTATCCTGTACCATAATAGCAAGAAATAAGCTGTAAATTTTCCAAGATAAATTACCGGCTGTGTACATGTTTATGAGAATTTAAGAAAAACGGCATATTGATATTTGCAAAGATACAAGCATTTCTGGAAAAGATGTAATTTTTTTTCTGCTTATGATGTTTTGGCTTAGAATTTGTTGCATTACAAACGAATTGTTTTCACGATTACTTAAAACTTCGACAGTAAAAAGAGAAATAATGTACTGAAACTTGAAGGCAGAAGCTACATGTTTAATAAAATATAAATAATTACAAAATAAAATTTTATTCTTGCATTATTTATCATCAATAACTTTTCAGCCTACTATAAGTAGCAAACGTTTTTAAATAGAATTCAGTGAAATGTAGTGTAAAGTTCAAACAATCAACGACGACTAGTAAATTGTGTTTCAGCGTTGGATCGTAAGGGGCTGATCATAAATCTACCCTATTGTTCACCATCATTCACTTTAGTTGGGCTGTGATTCGTAATAAAAATTGAACAATCTCTTACCATCAACCGCCTTTTCAAAAATCTTTGAAAGACAACATACTAGTCCCTACCTTCTTGAATATTTGCGTCATTCAAATAAAACTTGTTGTTCGAGTTGACGAACTTACTTCACTGCCAAATTATGAAAGATAAAAACTGATCGCATGCATAGTAAAAAAAATAATTTGTAAGCTCTTATTTTATGAAATATATTTCGTGCTTTTATGTTTAATTTTGCTATATTTATTGTATGCTGCCACTTGTAATACTTATACAAAATTGCATAGAGCACTACCTGTTAGTTTACAGCTTTAAGCATGTAAACTAACTTTTGCAATTTATAGCTTATTTGATTCAAGATGATCAAAATCTATTTTTCCTTCCTTAGTTTGTTGCTAGTTTTGTAACTGTACTCATGATTTCGTTTTTACTGAAAAACATTAGCTCAAGCAATACATTTTTATGACGGAAATTTTAGACCAATTCGTCACAGATTGTTCCATACCTTCTCCAAAGTGTCTGCCATTGGAAGTGTATGGTCATTTTTATGTATACGTTAATGTGTTCCATGTTCCGTTTCCGAAAACTAAAAACCATTCTATTGGGTCATTATTATCAAAATTACGTATCTCCAAGTAGTTTATTAGGCATTGTTACAAAATCTTCTCATCCAGCACTTTTAACTATAAGATTTTTGAATGATGTAATATGTGGATAAAGGTATACGCAAATGCGTTTCATGTTTAGAGGGAGGGAAGAACACGAATTCCTTCCTTTGTCATCATTCTTATGCGCACACCTTGCGATATGTCAATACGTATCTAATGATGAAATTTTTTGTCTCATTCAAAGATTTGAACTGTCAATTTTTTGGTATTTTGTCTTTTGTTAGAATTAAGACAGTTGGCAGTGTTTCTAAATTCTGAGATATGTATCTTAAGTTCTTTCAGATTTCAATTTTTTGATTTGAACATACTTATGTTATTATTTTAATAAAGCAGTTTTCGACAATTTAGCAGAACGGCAATGTACACAGCTGGCTTTTAGATTCAATTTTAAATTATAGTAATGAATAATGTCGGAAAATACTTAAACTAACAATCTATCGCATTTTATTTTAAATAAGTAGCCATATGAAAAATCAATTGTACTTGCTGCAAGTATTACTTTTTTAAAAATCCGTGTGTGGTTTTACCATTTGTTCGGACTTGAAATCCAACTTTTATGTAATGTCCTTACGTACACTAATGTATCGTACCTAAAGACATTTGAAATTTATTTTTGAAAAAAAACTTCTATCGGTCACATGTTTAATATTTTCAGTATTAGTACTAATCTCAAAAAAAAAAAAAAAAATGAGGATTAGTATAATAATGCGTGCAAATTAATTGTATTTAAATTTCACTTCAGAGCTTGCACTTTAGATTTCGGTGGTGCCGGTCTTTCGTCTTCAGTAAAAACAATGGTTGTTAAAGGTAAAAAGTAGAAAATTGTGCACGAAGTTTTCTTAATGACTTACAACTATTACTGGTTTCCAACAACCAAAAATGAATAGCTACATTCGATTATTCAACGAAAAAATCTTTCATTATTTTCAATCAGCATTTGAATTCTAAATTTCTTCTAAACAATTTTTACATTTTAAATGCACGTTATTACACTTTACAGTACATGTGACAGTTCAAAAAAATTTTATGTAGTAAATCGGAAAACATTATGAGTTTTTCTCCCTTTAAAAAAATAAACATCCGATTTATTTATTTTTTAAAATTTGAATTATTGTTTTAAGAAAAAAATTGTGTTTTAAATTCTCTTTAAAAATTACAAATAAAAATGCTTTCTTTTTTTAAAACTTAAATGAATATTTTTTTAAAAAGCATTTTAAACTTTTCATAATTTTTAATACATGCACTCAAACTTTTTTGGATCTTATTAAAAGATTTTAATTAAAATCGTTCGTCTGCTCATAGTTGCAATCTTCTCTGACTGAAACAAATTCAGTTTTTCACTTTTTTTTTCTTATCACCTCGTAAAAATATTTACAATTTCCTCTTTTGTTTTTGATGATCTTAAAACAACACATCAAATGTTTTACTGACGCATACATTAAAACAACTGAATAAGTGAAAGCATGAATAAAAGGAAAACTTAATTAGATTTCAAATCAAATTTTGCGTGAAATAAAACTAATTGCAACAATTAATTGAACTGCCTGTTTTTTTTTTCTACATTATATTTTGCTCTCAATAGGCTCATTCACTCATGCAAAATAAAAAAAATTCCTATTTTTCTATAAACTTTCAAAAGTATCGTCATTTTTTTTCTGAGACTTGTAAAAATAAGTAACACTATTAGCGCTTCATTATTTGACGAAAGAAACGTCGTTTGTTTGATACGGGAAACATTTATCTGCAAAAGTTTTGACGAAAATATTTCATTTTATATTAAACTTTAGCATTAGTTAAAAGTATTTTTGGAGAAAAATATAAGTTATAACTTCCAATTCGACAACAAAA
This sequence comes from Uloborus plumipes, assembly GCA_038373865.1. Classification (NCBI taxonomy): domain Eukaryota; kingdom Metazoa; phylum Arthropoda; class Arachnida; order Araneae; family Uloboridae; genus Uloborus; species Uloborus plumipes. Next base: position 136,901 of record JAXGGA010001414.1, read on the forward strand.
GTGCTTTTATTTAGTATGAATAAAGTTATATTCCATTTCTTCGTAAGAAGTTTAAATACCTTTTCTCTCTGACCTTTTTGAGGTTACTGTGCCATTTTAACTACAATATTAACGTAATTTTTAGAAGCTATAGTAATGATGCAAATTTGAAGAGAGGAGACAGTATAATAAAACCGTGAGGAGATTTCACCTGTCAATCAAATGAGAAAAAGAGCCCATTCCTTAAAATAGGTACAGAAGAAAAAAATTGACGTGTGCCATGTTTGTGAGTTTAGCGAAATTTTGGCGATGTGACGTTCTTTGTAAAAAAATAAAAGAATTCTTTGACCGAAATAATGATGCCGAAAAAGAGACAACATTCGTAGCAAACCATTCTAAATTTATCGTCTGCAACATTTCTTTTACTGCATAGTAATTTATTACAATATAAATTGCAGTAAATATCTTGAGTGAGAGAGAATTTTATTTTTAATTTATCGTTTGCTGGTTGATTTCTGTTGATGTTTATTGTTTTTATTATCATTGCGAAGAATAATGTACGAAATTTTGGTGAGTACCACTTAAAAGTTTTAGAATCAATTGAATTTTTTTACAAAAAAGTGCTCCAAATTTATTTTCGCTATGTGATTATTTACTATTAGAATTAAATTTTCAGCAGTTACTGCTTTTGGAGGCGGAAAAGTAAAAATGACAAGATTTACGTTCTTTATTGTAACCCTACTCTCGCCAATTTTTAATCAAAATTAACTATCGGAGGCGTTGCTGTCTTTGACCAAAGGTTGTTCGAAGAGGTAAAACCAAGCCCCACCTACTTTCTTAGAGTATGACCTGTCCAATAAGACATCTGTCTCGACGTAACAAAATTAAAATATTTTAACCTCTTTGGCTAATTTCTTAAAATGGGTGGAGTATTCAAGCTATGCTAGAACCAATAACACACTTGTGAATCCGTTCTTCCGTTTTCCTCTACTTTATCCCCGCTTCAGAAAAATGAACAATTCTAAAAAAAGGAGGAGTCGAGTGCCATCTCGTCAAAGCCAGACTTTATATGTGTTTGCGCAGAACCTATGGGTACTGCCTTAGAAAAATTATGTTTTTTTTTTTTTCTATTTCTTTAACCCACTTTATTTTTTTATCTGTTTACTTCTTTTCGGTATCAAGTGCGAAGAATAGTTTAATCATGTGATCTCCTAAACAAAGAAAATAGTTCCTATAACACTATCAAATAATAATATAATTTTAAAAAGAAAATGATTTTCAAAGTTTTCAAAGTGGTTATTACAGCAAAAATGCGAATCATCATGTCTTTTACCAAATGAACTGAAAAAAACATTTGAAGATTTTAGTTCCTTCTCGTTGTATATTTTTTCAACGACCTGCAGCACGTACATTTCCATCGAAACATCGGATACGATCGAATTCCTTAAATAAAGAAACAATGTCAAAAATAAAATAACAGAAAAATTATTTATTATTTACAGAACAAAATATTATTAACGAAAAAACTTCACCGCAAGATATTTTTTTACGTGCTTTCTACCAAATTGAAGAAAGAAATACAGTAAACACACACAGAAGAAATAGCTTTTGTTAGCGTCAGTAATAGCGAACTACCACCTCTCTGCTTCTCTGATTAACTTTCAGTTTAAGTAATACACTGTAAAAGAAAAAATGTTGTTTTTACCATAAAATTCAGCTAATTTTACAGGATTTTACAGTAATAAACTGTCAAATTGCTAATTTTACATTAGTAAACTGTCAAATTGCTAGTTTACAGTAATAAACTGTAAAATTGCTAGTTTTACAGTTTATTACTGTTTTTTTTACGGTTTTGTACTGGAACCTCTGCTGCTAGTATTGTACTGTTGTTTTTACGGTATAATACAGCTAATTTTATGGTAACAAACTATAAAATTGCTCATTTTACAGTAATAAACTGTAAAGTTGCTAGTTTTACAGTAAAAAACTGTAAACTAGCTAGTTTTACAGTTTATTACTGCGCTTTTACAGTTTTAAACTAAAACCTCTGCTTTCAATATTATACTGTAAAAACAACAACTTATTTTTTGCGGTGTAGAAATGAAGCTAAAACGAGTACCTCAGTCGAAAAATCAAAATAATCCCTAGAGTATCGAGCTTGGGATACCTTGGTAAATAAATTGTATTTTGATCAACGTACTGCATAAAAAGACTATTCACGTACAAATATCCAACTGCTTAAGCTCAGAAATAACGACTCCTAAGCAATAAAACTCTTTCAGCCTTATCGGAACTACAAGTACCTGTAGTTCTTCACTTTACTTTTCTGCGCCGACTGATGCCTCGTACGTTATAGTAGAAAAATACGTGAGCCCTGCGACTAGTCGATTAATGGTTTCTACTTTTAGGTGACTAAATCTGCAGCGCTTCGATCACGCAGCTAGGGCGCCGGTTAAATTTATAAATAGACGAATAATAGCTGTTTTCGGAGCAGAAATGGACTTTGTACGACTACTAATGAGAGCGTTATGAACTGATAGCATTATAAATAAAACGTTAGGGGGGAGGGGACATTACGATAAATATGTTTACATGCAAATTCAAGCACGCATAAAGGTTTTACTCACGCAGGTTTAGATTATACACTATAAAAATGAATGTTGTTTTTACAGTGTAATACAGCTAACTTTATGGTAATAAACAGTAAAAATTGTCAATTTTACTGTAATAAACTGTAAAATTTCTACTGTTACATTGTGAAATTGCTAATTTTACAGTTTATTACCGTGCATTTTACAGTTTCAAACTGGAACCTCTGTTTTTAGTGTATAATGCAGCTAAATTTTAGGGCAATAAACTGTAAAATGTAATCCTAAAACTGCTGTAAAACTTCTAGGGAGAATAGTTACTTGAAATTATGTTTGACTCATTATAAAAGATTCTAAAAACTTTACGTGAAAAAAATCTAACTTCTACTTGGACACTGTAATTGAGATTAACTCTACGTGATGCTATTACACACTGAAAAATGAATGTTGTTTTTACAGTGTAATACAGCTAACTTTATGGTAATAAACAGTGAAAATTGATAATTTCCCAGTATTAAACTGTAAATTTGCTAGTTTAACAGTTTATTGCCGTGCATTTCACATATTTAAACTAGAACCTGTGCTGCCAGTATTATACTGTTGATTTTACAGTACAGTACAGTTAAATTTTACTTCAATAAACTGTAAAATTGCTAACTTTACAGTAAGAAACTGTATAATTGCTAGTTTTACAGTTTAGTTCTGTGCATTTTACAGTTTTAAATTGGAACCTCAGCTGGCCAGTATTATACTGTAAAAACAATAGTTCATTTTTGGCAGTGTAGAAACCATAAAAGTTAAAATGCTTTATTTTGTATGTTCATAATATAAAAATTTCTGTAGGCATTAACGTAAGCACAATACATAAACACAGTTAAACCTTATGTTTAAAATTAAATGTAACCTTTTCTGGGAAACATTTCAATTAAAAGTTTCGTATTTATTTTTTCTCTCTAAATTAGAGTTAATCTTTTCATAATTCCCTCAGCAGATACATTTTTCATTTCATTTTGAGAATTCATTAATGAATAAATTTTCGAGAAAAACGTAATATTCAATGATAACATCTTTACGACTTTTCAGTTACTTTAGTTTTATACTCTGTGATGTTTAATTAGCTGTTTCTTTGACTGTAATACTAACTTTTATTTTAACTTTTATTCGAATCTTGAATACGAAAAGAGGTTATGTTTGTGCACTTTGAAGTAAAACTAAGTTGTTTGCTATAATTTTGTCTAGCAAAATCATTCGATGATTTATTTTCATCGAACACTGTCTATCCGGTACAAAACTACATATAATATCAAAATACTCGGTGAAAAATATTTTAACGCTATAAATTATTCAAGGGTTTTTTTTTTTTTTTAGTTTCATTTTCTTAAAATATTTGTTTAGATATCAATGTGTCTTTAACGGAAGAACAATGATTTTTTTTCAAAAGATTGAAAAGTTTGAAATAACTGAGAAGGAAATGAAGCAAATACACCCACAGCTCGATCATAACTACCTGAGACTGCAGTTTCGTCCTTATTGTGGACTCCTCAGTCAGGAATAGTTATTGATCGTGCTGGAGGCAAAGATCCTCTCATTGTAGCTAAGATTGCAATATGCGATCATTGGCTATTCCTGACTGCAGTTTCGTCCTTATTATGGACTCCTCAGTCAGGAATAGCCAATGATCGCATAATGCAATCTTAGCTGCAATAAGAGGATCTTTGCCTCCAGCTCGATCATTGGCTATTGCTGACTGAGGAGTCCATAATAAGGACGAAACTGCAGTCTCAGGATGCTATGATCGAGCTGTGGGTGTATTTGCTTCCGTTCTGCCTTAACCCTCACTTAAGTGGCGGTAACTCATTGCATAAGAAGGAAATGTCTATAAATACGGAAAACAGTTAATCTGTATCATTAGAGATTTCACATTCACTTTTTATAAAATTTCTTATTTCCTTCTAAATAATTTTCAAATCTATTTAAAGATCCGAAAAAAAATAATGAAGAATTGTTTTAGTAAACGTAACTAAATTTACAAACTAATATTTTTAAACGTGTAACGTGTGTTACGCAATTTTACACATAATGTGTGGCTATAGGGTATTTAATCATAACTCCAGTTCTTTACGACATCTTTGAAAAACTAAAAGACATTTCTGCTGAATGCTTTTATATGCTTTATTTTTAGCCTGAAATTATTATTAATACTAAAAAAATTCAATCAAAGAAGTTGATTTTCTTCCACTACGAATGCTAACTAATTCTGTATCAGATGTTAGAAAATGTTCGTCATTCCAAAAAGCACTTTAAATTACTGGGTCTTTATTCATAATTCAGTCATATCTGTAACATCATATGTGTGAATTAGTGAATATTTTGTTGTATTTTAACTAAACAGGAGATGCAGGGTAAGGTCAGTTTTTCCTTCTTTTATTTTCTCTTCTGTCTACTATTTAATTGATTTTGCATGCTGAAAAATGTCAAGAATCTTACACAGGAGTTGACTTCTTTTGTCTCATGGTATGTAACGTCACTCTTCATTTGGATGTTTTACACACACCAAAGCTTTGTGAAGTGTGCCAGCCAGTGTCGGTACATTCTTCATTCGCATTTGGACCTGGAAATAATGTATTCTTTATTTGAAAAATGTTCGTGCTAGATTTAATCACCACAAGATACTTCTTCTGTTTTTTGGTTTCTCTTGTATTTAAGAACTTGTATTTTAACATTGTCATGTTTCCTCTGTGGTTAGTCAGCTGACATCATGTCTTTTTTGTCAGTTTAAAATTTTCTCTCTTTTACGCTAAAATAATTTTTTAGTAGTTGCTTTCATACACGCACACACCCAAAAGTGCAACTGATTTTACCTATTTGATCCAGATAGAAAGAATCGTCTCTTTTTGCATCTTAAAAATATATTTTTTGGGAGTAGATATCTTCATACATAAGCTTAAAATTTTATTAAGTGTATATTATTAATGTGCAGTTTTTTAATTTCTTGAAGCCAGACCCTTGACTGTCTTTTTTCTGTATTCTTAGATTTTTCACCTGCTAACATAATCAACCGCGTTCTTTCAGTTGTATGTGTTATTGTTCTTTGATAGTCTATATTTTGCTTATTTTTTCCCCTTTGTGTAGTAAGATTTCGCTGTTTTATTTTTGTACTTCAGTGAGGTTTAAAATCATCAGGATATAATAATGTTCTGTTATTTACCTGCAGCATTGCAACTTTAGTAAATATACTGAAACATACCTTTTTTGAATAAAGTAAAAGCCTGAAATGAAAATCTACTATGCATTTTATAAAAAACGCTATCGTTTTAGTTTTGAAGAAAAATAGCTTTAAAAGCATTAGATAATAGAAAAAAATACACAGATATGAAGATCAGGCCTTGATCAATATTAAATATTCCATCAAACTGTTTGGTAAAATATTATAACCTGCAAAAACTAAAGCTTTTCGTTTAAGGCTATAAATAATGTTTATGACATATGTGATGAGTGTGAATGAATGATCATATCTCTGATGCTTACAACATCCGTTAAGAAACGGATGTTACAAATATCATGTAACTCGAATAGCTACAATTAGAGATGATTTAAACCAGGGAGTGAGAGGGGGACTACTAGAGATGATTAAGTACCAGACTAATGTAAATGTATCTTACTTTAGCAGAGTTTTGCTGTTAATCATTGTACTATTAGTTCAGAAAAGTAACGTTTAGACATTTTAATTTAGCCCGCAACAAGTGAGTTACTATTTTTAAACAAATAAAACTAAAGAAACTTACATGGGTAATTATTTTTATAGTAAATTTTGATTACAATCAATTTTGTTAGCTCATTAATTTTTTTGTCTTAAATCAAAAATGGCTGCTTCACAAAACTGCTGCCAACGTAAGCAAAACCATAGAAAAATTGAAGTGAAGTCACTTACCTTGTATAAAATAAATAAAGGAATGAACTTCAAAATTAAGCTTTAAATTTTATCAAGTCAACTAAGTCAATATTTGTGAAAACTTTCCTGAATCACTACAAAGTTCACTAATATTAACTGCTTAGTGTTGTGAAAAACATTTTTTGGTACCGATGTGAAAATGCATTCAGCATCTTTACTAAGTTCTTCCTTTTTTTCCCAGTGTTGTAATGCAACACTACGGTATAAACAGATCTTGAATTATAAGTGCTGCCATATTTCATCAACATTACGTTTCACATCGCTTCAATTACAGTCCAATTTTGTGAAAAAAGTAGAAACTCTGCATTAGATATCACTAAGCTATGACACAGACTAATTAAAACATATAAACTAAAAACTAACTTCAATAAGCAAAAACGTGCACATGATATATTGAACCACATAATTTTCAGTGCGAATATTTAAATACGAGAAACTAGTGACAATTTCAAAACACAACTGCGTCTATCTTGAAAGAATTTCAAAGGACGAATTGGGTTAAAACGCTGAGTACTTAAAATACGATATTACGCAAAGAATCAAACACTATTGAAAAAAATCATGTATATCTGCTGAGTGAAAGTTATTGGTTAACATTGGCTTTTGACAAACATATATCGATTTTTTCCACAACTAACAACAAGTTTAGCTACAGTCTCGCGAATTTTTCATACGATGACTTATAAAAAGCTCAATACCTGAACTAAATTCGAGATAGAGTAACCCCTTATTTTTCCGAACTGCTCATACGTTCATCTATACTGTCAAATCCACTTAGATCATTCATCTTGTTCATAACTTGCTTCAGCTGCAACTGATATCGTGTGTTGGGCGCTACTCCGCCTATAATCGGATTGCTGCTCACGTCGTTTCCTGTTCGTTTGTAAAGCCGCCCACGCGATTCATTTGCATAATAGCACCACTGGGCTACATAAATAATTTCAGAGACAGTTCAACTGTTCGTTGTCATCTACCGAAGTAATATTTCACTTTCGACAGTAAAACGCAAGTTTCATTTTTTCTTTAACTTTGCTCCATTTGCAGTAAAGAAGTACTTTTGCACGCGTAAACTAACATACTATAGAATATGAAGAGCTTTAAACGTAAAGTTTACACTCATTCCCCGTACAACTCCAATAGTATCATTAAAGCGTGTGTAACACGCCAATATTCTTCCTCAATTAAATGATGTAAAATGTTTTCGTTAAAACATTGCGGCAGGATGTCTTGTACTCAGTGGTTTAAGTAATTATATGCAAGACAATTTCACTTAACTAGTTTCAGCAAAAAATAATCATTGAATTTAAACCTGACTAGAGTCGCACTAGATGTATGACTCCCACTTCGAATGAAACTCATGAGTCAAGAGAGAAAAGTGTGCTCTTCCTCGCGTAGCAGACTTTTAATGTTAATTCTATGCGAGTCGAACTGAATGTATGACTCCCACTTAGAATGAAGCTCATGAGTCAAGAGAGAAAAGTGTGCTCTTCCTCGCGTAGCCGACTTTTAATGTTAATTCTATGTAGACAGATCTCCAGTTACTCATACAACTCAGTGAACACTAATGTATTTGATCAATTGTTTTATGCCTTTAAAGCAGTTGTTTTTCAAATTGTTTACGTTTCACGATCGATTACTCTTCAATGTGTTTACTTCTTTGCGTCAATTGCTTTTCAATGCGTTTCTTTTTGCTGCAATTGCACTTGAACATGCTGATACAGCTGCTCAAGTACATATACACGAAATTTTGATAAAGTACTCATACTAGTTACTTTTCATAAACTGAAATCCTTATAAGATTGGTATTTCAATGGTAAAAATAACTGCGAGATATGAAATGCTAAATGTCACTTGAAACTTTACCACGTATCAGTTTCATATTGACCCATTTCATGTAATCATTGCTCTAAGTAGCTATACACAATTGTTGTAAGCAATCGCATACAAACGCATCCAATATATTAGAACTAAACTAATTAACTTCGGACTCTCATATAGTAATAAAGCGATTCCGCTGACAATTCAGTTCTTTCCTCATGTAACATACGTTCATTTCGACTTAGGAATAAAAGATCAATTTGCAAACTACTATTTGCCAATCTACCAATAAAGATTTTAGGTATCGTTATTATAAAAATGTTTTGCAATAATTAGATAATAACTTTTTTGTAAATGCGTTTCCTTAGTACTGGTAATACTTCTGACTTAGAGCTCAATAATCCGACGTAAGATATAAACATAAAGCCTTAATTATTATTTTATCTCTAATGTTACACATGTAAAAATGCCGATAGTGCATTTCTCGTAATGAGAGTGCATTAGAAAAGCATTATAATAATATATTAACTCTATATGTACGAATAAATAAATATAAAGCGTAATTGATCCCCAAAGACTTATAAATACCAAGTGGGAGAATGAAACGACATGTAAAAATGCATCCTGTTTGCTATGTCTTGCAAAAAAATAAGGATATTACGATTATTTTATCAATTATATAATTAGGTTCCTTAGAGAATTCGTATTTTGAATTACCGCTGAAATGAAACTTTAATTACGTCTGCTTTTCAAAAATGATTACATTTTAGATTTAAATTACATTACGTACTTTTTAAAAGCTACACCATGATTTCTGAGATATTTAGCACATTACTAAACGCAAGTTTAAAAAACAAAAAAAAAATCGAGCATGATATTACTCTAGATATTTTGTAATATAGTTTAAGTTGATCACAAGATGTTTAAAATTAATTTTAGTGTTACTCTCAGTAAATTTCTTAAAAGTTGATGATTCAATTGTGTTTAATTTTACTTCATTTATTAAAAAAATAGAAAGCAGTTAATACAGTTTGAATTAAGCTTACAAAATTTCTGGGAAGAAAATTTTCAAAGGGCACTTTAGCATGCTTCTCAAGCTTTCTGATGATGAATATCTTAAACAAGAACAATTACGATACTTTGAAAAACCGAGAATGATCGAAAAAGAAACAGAAATATTCATGTTTCGCGTTATGTTAAAATGTTTTATTTTTTTAAATAAAGCAGCTTTTTTTCACATCTGTTTCACTAAAACTACATTTGTGCATATAAACAGTTTTCTGTGACCATTGCAGATAGAAAACAAAAATCCTTTTAAGTGATGTTGTAGCATTGTTATGGAGTATGAGTCATTAAAGCTGTACAACGATGCAATTTTTCTCCCGGCATTGCTCTATTTAACAGAAGAGTAGAAAGTTTCTGCTGAAGTTGTTTAATGGATTGTATGAAAGAATAGCATGCTTAAAAACGATAATGGAAAAGAGGATCTCGCTTCCAGCATTGCCAAGAATCATCGATTTTTCGCAACAAAAGAATTTTCAGCAATGTAACTGTTTTTAGCGAACAGGACATAGATTACTGATGTCCATGAAATTCCGTGCGCTTTGTGGAGAAAATTATTGTTGTTTAATAGTAAAACGATTTCAAGTCGAAAGAGAATGGAAGTCAGAAAATAATTTCAAGCCTTCAGCTTTTCATTTTGCAGAACGTAAGGAACTATATTGCATGGCTGCAAACATGTGAAATCGTTGGTATTTTTATTGTTTTTAAACTCAAGCTTTACGTTGGGACTGAGACAGATACTTCACATTCTTTATTGTGAAGGAAATGTTTTGAAAGATGGGATGGATTTTTTGACTTCCTCTTGTATAAATGTTTCGCTAAACAGAATCTAATATGTCCAACGCACATTCACATTACAAGCAAAATCTACCATGAAATGCTATGTCATGAGCACTCGTAACAATAAATGTAAAAACTTTTTTGGTGCACTGCAAAAAATTAACTGTTGTTTTTACAGTATAATACTGGCAGCCGAAGTTTCAATTTAAAACTGTGAAATGCACAGTAATAAACAGTAAAACTAGCAATTTTTCAATTTCTTACTGTAGAGTTAGCAATTTTAGAGTTTATTGCCTTAAAATTTAATTGTATTATACTGTAAGAACAACAGTATAATACAAGCAGCAGCGGTTCCAGTTTAAAACTGCAAAATGCACGGTAAAAAATTTAAATTAGCAATTTTTCAGTGTTTATCACAGTAAAATTGGCAGTTTTACAGTTTAGTGCTATAAAAGCAGAAATTTTGAAGTTTATTACTGTAATATTAGTAATTTTTACAGTTTATTACTATAAAATTAGCCGTAATATACTTTAAAAGCAACATTCATTTTTAACAGTGTGTTTTTATCTTGAAAAGTGATTAAAAAAGTAATTCAGCTAAAAACATTAATTTAGTGTTCTTGCGCATAGATAAAAGCTAAACTCAACTAATACCGAGGTGTTGGTTGATGTTTCTTCAACATGAGGAATGCAGAAGTATCACTGTTCAAAAGATCACACAGGGTGTTGTAAGCCTAAATAGCTCTAAGTAGATCGCCTGTCTCAGTTGATCACTAAAGAACAGTAAGGCAATTACACTGTAAAAAGTGAGTTGTTTTTACAGTATAATACAGCTAATTTTATAGCAATAACTGTGTTTTTATCTTGAAAAGTGATTAAAAAAGTAATTCAGCTAAAAACAGTAATTTAGTGTTCTTGCGCATAGATAAAAGCTAAACTCAACTAATACCGAGGGGCTGGTTGATGTTTCTTCAACATGAGGAATGCAGAAGTTTCACTGTTCAAAAGATCACACAGGGTGTTGTAAGCCTAAATAGCTCTAAGTAGATCGCCTGTCTCAGTTGATCACTAAAGAACAGTAAAGCAATTACACTGTAAAAAGTGAGTTGTTTTTACAGTATAATACAGCTAATTTTATAGCAATAACTCTGTTTTTATCTTGAAAAGTGATTAAAAAAGCAATTCAGCTAAAAACAGTAATTTAGTGTTCTTGCGCATAGATAAAAGCTAAACTCAACTAATACCGAGGTGCTGGGTGATATTTCTTCAACATGAGGAATGCAGAAGTTTCACTGTTCAAAAGATCACACAGGGTGTTGTAAGCCTAAAGAGCTCTAAGTAGATCGCCTGTCTTAGTTGATCACTAAAGAACAGTAAGGCAATTACACTGTAAAAAGTGAATGTTGTTTTTACAGTATAATACAGCTAATTTTATAGTAATAACAGTGTGTTTTTATCTTGAAAAGTGATTAAAAAAAGTAATTCAGCTAAAAACAGTAATTTAGTGTTCTTGCGCATATAGATAAAAGCTAAACTCAACTAATACCGAGGTGCTGGTTGATGTTTCTTCAACATGAGGAATGCAGAAGTTTCACTGTTCAAAAGATCACACAGGGTGTTGTAAGCCTAAATAGCCCTAATTAGATCGCCTGTCTCAGTTGATCACTAAAGAACAGTAAGGCAATTACACTGTAAAAAGTGAATGTTGTTTTTACAGTATAATACAGCTAATTTTATAGTAATAAGTGTGTTTTTATCTTGAAAAGTGATCAAAAAAGTAATTCAGCTAAAAACAGTAATTTAGTGTTCTTGCGCATAGATAAAACCTAAACTCAACTAATACCGAGGGGCTGGTTGATGTTTCTTCAACATGAGGAATGCAGAAGTTTCACTGTTCAAAAGATCACACAGGGTGTAAGCCTAAATAGCTCTAAGTAGATCGCCTGTCTCAGTTGATCACTAAAGAACAGTAAAGCAATTACACTGTAAAAAGTGAATGTTGTTTTAACAGTATAAAACAGCTAATTTTATAGTGATAAACTGTAAGAATTTCTAACTTTACAGTCTAAACTGAAAAATTACTAATTTTACAGTAATAAACTGCCAAATTGCTAGATTTACAGTTTATTACCGTGCATTTTAGTTTTAAGCTGGAACCTCTGCTGCCAGCATGATACTGCTATTTTTACAGTATAATACAGCTAAATTTTACGGCAATATACTAAAATATCTAACTTTACAGTAAGAAATTATGAAATTGATAGCTTTACAGTTTATTACTGTGCATTTTAGTTTTAAATTGAAACCTCGGCTGCCAGTATTATACTGTAAATTCATTTTCTGCAGTGAAGTGAACTAACACAGGTTCCACTGTGTACTTAATTAGAAGTTTTATGGTTCTGCGTCAGGTCATTAGGAGAGTTGAATTGGAGAGAAACAGAGTGTCAACTCAATAAATGAGCACCCTCAACCAATTGAAAAACACAGCATTGCTTAGTCGTTTTTTTTTTTTTTTTTTTTTTATGTATAAAATTAAGCTACAGCTTTTTTTTTTTTTTTTGGCAAATTACGAGCTGTTTGTTCACTGAAAAGGATTGTAATTCACTGGTCGTTCTACCCTACCATTTCTTATAAAGCTCTATGAGGTTTAGAAGCGAATAAAATTACTTTATTTCACCATTATTATCTTTCGCGTTCGCTCATTTCTTGAACAACCATGTTCTATGTCCGGGAAAAAAATTACCCCATGTCTTTGAACAAACAATGTAATGAGCAAGTTAAAGGAAAACGTAAATCGAAGTAATTTTTTAAATATTACCACGGTCTAGTAAATACATTTTAACTATAAAAATATTTGCTATGCATCGTTTATAGCACGAATATCTGTGCTACTTTCGATACGTTGGTTGCGTTATATACTTGGTTGCTTGAATTAAATACATGTATATAGTGAATATTGAAGCAGAACATAAATAACGATAAGTAAATGTGTTGAAATGATGGGAATTTCATGTTTTACTAATACATTAAGCTTAGTGAAATTGAAAAAGTTCTCACACTTTAAAGAGAAAAATATTTGCTTTACAGGTTTTGAGGAGAAAAATAACTTTAATTTCGTCGGGCGATACCATTGCAAAAAACTTGATTTTTTCTGAAAGTAAAATAACGTTTTATGCTAATATTTTTTTTTACTAAATACCTGCAATTATAAAGCTTGGATAGAATTTAATGGTATATGTTTAATATCTTTTGAAATGTATTTCATTAAATTATTAGATCTTGGACATTTCTTGAGTCAAATTGGTAGTAGGCTTTGAAAAATTGTGAAACTTTTTTTTGTAATTTACGAGTATTTTAGACAAAAAGGACACTTTACCTTTTTCATCACGACTGCAAAAATATCACGTCTTTCAAGTTTAGTATTTCGACTTTTTTCTAGAATTTAAATGGCCCATCTACTTTATAATAGTGTAGATTGTCGAATGACTTTACTGCGCAACTAAGTCAATGGTTTTACTTCCTTACAATTTTTTTCAAAATGGGACAAAGTGCGACATTTGTAGCGAGAAATGTGTTAAGATTTCTATTTGAGGTTGATTACTATGGTACTCTTTAAGACATTTTACTCAAAACTCTAGTGACTATGTTTCGGCTACAATAATTAGTACTGGATGGTGAAAAATGAACATTGTGGTTTAGATACTTTATAACTTTTTTATTTTTAAATTAATTGGTAGCATAATTTTGTCAAAATGCAGCATATGAATGTAAAATATTGTTAACTTAAGTGTAAAAGAGTAAGTCTCACAGATGTCGACCATTAACCGCTTTACAAAGTCGTGCTCTTACTAACACAAGTGATATGATTCCTCGCGAAATTTCGGGAATCATAACATGGCTTTCCTTGCAAATACTGTTTTTCAGTTGAGGTATAGTCTGTGGCTCATTCACGTTTGCTCTGTCTTTCATATAGATTCGGGCTGTTTATTGTTGATACTGAAGATCCAGTCTGTGCATTAAATTGTCTCCGATATACACGATGTGTCAGCATAACTGATTTTCCGATTAAAAAATAAAATTCACTGCTTTTTTTTTTCTTTGTTGTTCCATTGCGTACTGTTTACTATTTTAAATTTCTCAACATTTCTCTTCACAATTCTGAAACAAAAGAAAAATGTAATAGCATGTGAGCCATAAAAGTTCATTTTGAACTTCACTATAGTTCGCCGTTCATAAATTCTTTCTTTTCACATTACAGTTCATCAATTTTTTATTTACATTGAACCGTCATTTATATGCCGGCCCAAGGGACCAACAGAAAAAGACGCATAAGTGAGAGAGACGTACAAGTGAACAATTTAGAGGACTTAAACGCAACATACGTACACTGTAAAAAAAATTCCGTAGAATTTACGGTTTTAAACCGGCAGCTGGGGTGGTTGTGCAAAACCGTACAAAGTACGTAATATATCCGTAAACACAACGGTTTTTCACAATACAAAGACGAATTTTTCCCGTCGAATAAACTGGTTATATCCGTAAATACAACGGTCTTTTACAATACAAAGACAAATTTTTCCCGTCGAATAAATTGGTTATATCCGTAAATACAACGGTCTTTTACAATACAAAGACAAATTTTTCCCGTCAAATTAATTGGTTATATCCGTAAATACAACAGTCTTTTACAATACAAGACAAATTTCTCCCGTCAAATTTGCTGGTTATATCTGTCAACACCACGGTTTATTACAATAAAAGAGCAATATTATTCCATTAACTAAACTTTTTTTAATACACAAGAGCAAGTTTTTCCCGTAAACATGACTTTTTTCTCTACAAAATGTTTTATCCCTGAAAAAATATGGAATTTAATCGTCCTGGCGACTATTTTTTTTTATTAGAACATATTTGTAAACTTTGGTAATGTTTTCATACGATAACATAAGATTTACAATGTTTTCACGTAAAAAGTATGAAGTCAGAATGGTATTTCTCCCACACGGGAAAATATTCCCATAAGAACTATGAAGGCAATCTTTGATCTTATTTTTGAGCAATGTCATTGTCTGGCGCAGTATAGCCTACACGGCTCTTGCGCCAAAAAACACAACCAACCAACCAACCAGCAATCTTTGATCATTCTGCTTCTTTACCACAAGAAACCATGTCTTTTCTGTAAAAGAACATTTTTTACAACATGATAGAACTTTCCCAAAAAAGTTGTGTAGTTAATTCAATGTCAATGTTTGTAACTACAAGAGAACAAGTTTTCTCTGCACAAGTAACAGGAAAAAATACACATACAATCAAATCAAGCTTTATTTACATCCTGTCTTAAAAAAGTATACAAATATAATAAAACAATAAAATTATACATTAGGTGAAAGTAAAAAAAAAAAAACAAGCAGACTAATATAAGCTGAACACAAATTGATCTGCAATTTTTAGTTTCCAATGAATGAAAACATTATATCGTACTGTTGCAAGTTAATTTATGCTTCGGATAAATAGAAAAGTTTTGACCCGATACAACATTCAAGGTGTCAAATCAAAATTGTTTGGAGGCAAAATGTAGCTAAATACTGCTTATTTTTAACACTAAATATTATGTATTTACACTCAATACTGTGGTTTGCAAATCACCTAAGAAATGCATCAATTTCAAGAACTTATAATTTCTTTGAATGGTTACAAATAATGAAATATGCACATGATTTTATAGATAAAAAAAGCTACGACCTTGACAGTCACAGATTTTGGTCAATACCCATTAGATGTCTGCCCAATTCTCGCGGTTTGACTGCATAGGCCCTAGTTTGGCTGCAGCGCGGGTCCAAAGTTGCTATTTTCGCTCCAGAAAGCCCCTTAAATTCAAACTGTTAACACTCAATTCTTGCTACTGAATTAATGTATGAGCCATTACTATGATATGAGTACATTAATAATATCGAATCAATTGCCTCAATCCCTAATTTTTACGTTAAATATGTTAGGAGAGCAAATACATCTTGAAAACTTCAAATTCCTATGAAAAGGCCATTGCCATTTTCAAGATAATGGCCTTTTCATCAGTATGATCAAAATCGGCAAAACATTGAAGATCATGGATTTGGATAAAATTCTGGATTTAGGTCGATACGTACGAAATATGAGGCTAGGTAAAGCGATTCGACAGTATAAGCTTTAGTTCAGCTGCAACGGGGTTCCAAAGCTGCTTGTTTCGCCAAAGAACTGTAACAGCGTTCCCTTCGAAATTTTTTTGCTTTGGGACAGTATTTGCCTCCCAACACATTTGGGGTCTCTTGTCAGTACAACGTAAGAGTTGGGGGAGATTTACTTTATATTGTGAATGTACTCAACTGGCTCATAGTGCAAGCATTAGTAAGAAAAGAAAAAACAAAATTTTGATTTCAAAGGAAAAGCCATTGTTTTTCTGGGCCAAACTAGCAGCTTTGGACCCCCGTTGCAGCCGAACTACACTGAAGTGACAAAAGTCATGGGATACCTCTTAATATCGTGTCGGCCCTCCTTTTGCCCGGCGAAGTGCAACAACTCGACGTGGCATGGACTCAACAAGTCGTTGGAAGTCTTCTGCAGGAATATTGAGCCATGCTGTCTCGATAGACGTCCATAATTGTGAAAGCGTTGATGGGGCAGGATTTTGGGCACGAACAGACCTCTCGATGGTGTCCCATAAATGCTCAATGGGATTCATGTCGGGCGATCTAGGTGGCCAAATCATTCGTTGGAATTGTCCAGAATTTTCTTCAAACCAATTGCGAACAGTTGTGGCCCGGTGACATGGCGCATTGTCATCCATAAAAATCCCATCGTTGTTTGGGTACATGAAGTCCATGAATGGCTGCAAGTGATCTCCAAGTAGCTGCACATAAGCATTTCCAGTCAATGTTCGGTCCAGTCGCACTAGAGGACCAAGTCCATGCCATGAAAAAACAGCCCACACCATTACGGAGCCACCACCAGCTTGAACAGTGCCTTGCTGACAGTTTGGGTCCATGGCTTCGTGGGGTCTGCGCCACACTCGAACCCTACCATCGGCTCTTACCAGCTGAAATCGTGACTCATCGGACCAGGCCACGGTTTTCCATTCATCTAGGGACCAACCGATATGCTCACGTGCCCACGAGAGTCGCTTCAAGCGATGTCGTTCTGTCAGTAAAGGCACTCGAGTCGGTCTTCTGCTGGAATAGCCCAAGAAATCCAAATTTCTCCGCACAGTTCTAGCAGACACGTCCATTGTACGTCCCACATTGATTTCTACGGTGATTTGACGCAGTGTTGCTTGTCTGTTAGAATTTACGACTCTTTGCAGACGTCGCCGGTCTCGATCTTTAAGTGCAGGCGGTCGACCACTGCGCTGTCCATGGTGGGATGTTATGCCTGAAATTTCATACTCTCGGCACACTCTTGACACAGTGGATCTGGGAATGTTGAATTCTCTAACGATTTCCGAAATGGCATGACCCA